>PVKB01002723.1:0-256077 GCA_004027205.1 Ctenodactylus gundi | reverse complement strand
AGAAGTCGTGGGGCTGAAGTCTCTGAGGCCCAGGGTTGAGCCAGCATTGGGGGAAGGTTCACCCCTTCCTAGAGAGGCAGCTAGAGCCACCGCCCTCCGGGAGGCTCAGGGCCCTGGGGTCGAGGTCAGCTGCAGAGGGCCTTCAACCTGCTGCCCACCTCCGTGGCCTCCTGTGTCTCCAGCTGGCGATGGGGTACTGAAGGACCCAAGGCTGTGGAGGTGCTGAGGGGCTGTGTTCCAGGCTTTCCTCCTCACCAGGGCAGAACAGCAGCTGGTAGACAAACCACCAATGCCACTGGGTTTGACGCAATGCCTGTCCCCAAACTCTGTTGTGAAGCTTCCTGGGTCGCACATTTGTTGGTCCCCTTCCTGTGACTGGGACATGATACCTAATGCCCACAACATACCAGAGGAGAGGCTCACCTGGGTTCATGTTTAGAGTCCCAAACCAATAGGCTCCAAGGAAGAACAGCAAGGTAGATGGCCACGATGAAAGACAGCTGCTCCCCTGTGGCGCCAGGAAGCAGGGAGGAAGAGGAGGCCAAGAGCACACCCGTCTACACTGGGCCCAGGGCTGCAGCCTGTCATCCCAGCACTCCGGGAGGCTGAAGTGGGAGTACCACAAGTGTGAGCCCAGCCTGGGCAGCCTAGTGACATGGTGAGGTCCTGTCTAAAAACAGAAACAAAACGAAAAATGAAACAATGACCTGGGGATAGGCCTGGTAGTACAGGTCTATGATCCCAGCACTCTGGCAGGATGAGGCAAGAGGATCATATGTTCAAGTCCAATCTGGGCAACTTAATGACTTAGCAAGACCCTGTCTCAAATTCGACAAACTAAAAGTTGGCTAGGGTTGTAGCCCGGTGTAGAGACTCTGGCTCCATCCCACGTGCCTCAAGGATAAGTGATTCTAGGTCATGCCCTCAATGGCTTATTTCCTAGGCCAGGACCCTCCTCCAGATGTGCGACTTTCGGGGGCCTCCTGGGACATGGCCCATGCCCTTCCGCAGTAAGTGTAACCTTAAGGGAGCAGGGATTACCACCCTCCCAAGGCTCATGTAGCCAGACCCTCGTCTTAGATGGCCAGGTAGTGAGGCCCAGCAGCTTCGCGTTGGCCACTCAGAAGGAAATCTGGCTGGTTCTGTTAGTTCTCAAAGAAGTTGTCTTACTTTTCATCATACCTGCACCCACAACAGTTAAAGGAGGAAAGGCTTGTTTCAGTTTACAGTTTCAGAAGGCCATACTCTGTTCAAGAGCAGTCGGCAACAGTGGAAGGACACGGCAACTCCTCACAGCATCGCAAACAGGAAACCGAGTCAGGTCAAGTCCCAAAAGGAAGACAGGAAGCAGCAGATAGCCTTTGAGGTCCCATCTCAGTGATCCGCCCTTCTGAGTCCAGCCTCAGGATTCCACCCCTTCTAGGTTTAAGCCCCTACAACAGGCCTGTAATTCAATCCACACAACTGTGTGCCAGTCCACACGCTTGTCATCGACCACAACCCACCCCTCCAGAGCAGGTCCTCATCTCCTAATAACACATGGTTCTGTAGGTAATCTGCAACACCCAGACATGTGAGGCTTTTGGGGGACGTTTCAGATCCAAACCACAATAGAGGTTAACAGCTGGTGTACTCTTCCTGGCTCTCCCCACCTGTTGTGTTTATCTACTACGGAGGAAAAGCCAGGCCTTCTGAGCAGGCTGAGCAGAGATGCAGCTTTGTGTCTCGCTGGGACAGTTCACACAGATCATTTCTATTGGACCCACGTTCCCACCCAGCTCCTTATGCCTTCTAAGACGTCCTTAAGCCTTTCTTCACCAGCCCTGTCATAGGAGAGGCACTTGCTGGAATCGCAGCTGCAGAGCCCAGCTCCCGGGAGAGAGCTTGCCAAGGTCATGCAAGGTTGTGGCGCCTGTAGCTGAGAAAGCCCCACACCTGCCCTTTGCTGCGTTGGGCCTGGCTCCTCACTGTTGGTTGATTAGCACGTGACTTCCTGGCCACCATGGGCAAGCAGCTGCCCTCTACCGGCTGGACTCAGGCTCAGTCAATGAGAGGAGATCTGACGGTGTCAGTCAGTTGCCATCTAACTGTCAGGCTTCCTTGGGGGCACTTTGGGTGTGGGCTGAGCCTGGGGGGTGCAATGTCCTCAGATAATATGGGACGACTCTCAGAAAAAGGAACTGCCCATATCTGTCAAAGGCAGCAGTAATTATTTTGAGAACGTTGACTGCGTTCCCCCCACGGAGCTCCCCGGTGTCTGGCGCAGGGCTCTAAGCCTCACGGTGGCTGTGCGGGCATCTCCATGCAAGCAGATCCCAGGATCCGGGAGCAGAGCACGGCTTTGCTGGACTGCTCTCCACTGGTGTCTGCTGTGGTGGGTCAGATGCTGGCCAGCTGCAGCCCTTGGATGGCTACATGGGGGGCCCTCCCAAAGCTGGCCCACACGGGGAGCTGGGGCTTCACTTCCTCCCACAGAAATCTCTGTGGGCTGTCTGAAGTCTTCGTGACACCCTGGCTGACTGACCACGTAGCTGATGGTCCCAGGTGTCCACACAGGAGCTGAAACGACTTTCACCACCTGGCTGTGCCTGCTGTTCTATGGGTCAAAGAGCCTAGGTAGGATGTCACACACTGGACATGGACTCTGGGAGGCTGGGAGTGGGGGTGGCTGCAGGTCATGCTCAAAGATGGGCAGCTATCCACTAGCTTGCGGTGACCAACCACCTCTCGTAGGTGCCCAGAGAGCATTCCTCCACTTGATCAGGGCCAGTGCTCCTGGCCACGTCCTCCTGTCCCTGAGCCCTCACCCCCAGCAGCCCCCAGCAGGCCTGTCCAGCCCACATCCATGCCTGCTCGGCATGGGCCGAGCCAAAGCGATCCTCACACTTT
This sequence comes from Ctenodactylus gundi, assembly GCA_004027205.1. Lineage (NCBI taxonomy): Eukaryota > Metazoa > Chordata > Mammalia > Rodentia > Ctenodactylidae > Ctenodactylus > Ctenodactylus gundi. The sequence goes on along the minus strand of PVKB01002723.1, from coordinate 253,188 downwards.
CAGGGGGAGGTCTGGTCTCTGGCACCAAATCTGGCATCTTAATTTAGTGACTGAAGACGCATTTATTTTTGTCATACATCCACGATCTGAGCAGAGCTGAGGAGGCTGGAGAAGATAAGCTACTCATTTGCTCCCAATCCTATGAGCGGTAACATCCCAGGAGTACCATTTGCCTGAGTGCAGGGGGTGTTACCGCCACAGTGCAGTCCACCTGCTAGGACTCCTGCCTTCCCCATGACATCACCACAAGACATGGCATCACAGATATTGATGGCAGTGATACGTGATATCACCACAAGATGACATCATTGATGATGTCATCGCTGCACCAGCCCCCTGAGATGCCAACTGGCTGGTGCTCCTCCCAGGCCCAGGGTGACCTAGACCCTGTTGCCTTGGATCCCAGAGGACGTTGGGGCCCCACAGCTCACCCACTCCCTACACCCTTCCCAGGGACCTGGTGTGGGGTCCATCCCTGCAGGTCCTTGATCACAGGACATCTGGCATGGGGACAGCCCTTGCGTGGGTAAGAGGGAGTCACTCAGAACCAGGCCTTCATCTCCCAGGCACAAGACATGGACTGGGTGAACAGGTACCCAGTCCAAGGGAAAGAGCTCATCTCTAACAGAGCCTCAACGACTTTATGTCCAGGGCCAATGGCGCATACTCACCAGGCTGGTCACCATGACAGGTGCTGTACCAAGCACTTGCCCTGTCATGACTCAGTTTACCCTCCAGGCTATAAGTTGAGTTCATCACCTTCAGTCCTCAGATGGGAGATGCAGACCTGGCGCTGAGTGCCTCCTTCTTCCCTGTGACCCATGCAATGGCTGTCCCACACCAACATACCTGTGCCTGTCTGTCCCAAGCCCATGAAGCCGCATTTCAATCCCTGGGCTCTGCTCCAGCCCAATGTGAAGCCAGAACCTTTCCTTTCTCTCTCGGGCGTGGAGGTGGCGCCTCGCTTCTGGAGAAGCCGTTGTTCCACACCCGTATCTCTGTCTCTCCAAAGGGAAACACGGTGCAAACCACGATGGGTACCGCACTGCACAGCTACAGTTCTCCTGCTCACACTCTCACTAACCCCTCCCCCTGTTCAGTGGCCTGTCCACCTGCTGTGTCCCCCGCTGGCTCAGTTCTGCCTCAGGAAGCCCTGCTGGAAGCCAGGCAGCTGGTGCCTCTGTCCAGGGCTTAGATTCTAGGGTCAGGAGGGAACTCAGACCAGACAGAGACCAGTAAAAAGAACATGAAACTGAGCTCAGGAGGCGAGCTGATTGCTGAGCCAGGGTGCGGCGCTGGGTGACACAGGATTGGAGCCACCTGGCCGGCTGACCTTGGGAGGCGGAGGGGGCATGGTGGAAGATAGGCTGTTCCTCATGTGGGCAGGAGACCAAGGCACAGGCCCCTGGGCAGAGGAGCAGCTAGGGCAGCAATGTTGCAGTGCGGTGGCCTCGGGGGCCAGCTTTAGGCTGGTCACACCAAAAGGCAGTAAAAGCATGAATAAAAACCTTAAGTTTATCTACCACTCAGCCCAGAAAAAGAAGGTCACCTGTGCAGGTGGGGACCCAGTAAGCATTTCCTGTCCCCTTAGATATGTCCTGCTCTGAATTCGCAGCTCATAGGACTCCAGGTGCTTTGCGAGACCTTCATCACGCCTGCCTTCCTTCCTGGGCCCGGAGTTTTATTTCTCTATTTATAGAACTGTCCACCTGTAATGAAAACGCACGACCGTCCCCGCAGCACCCTGTGGCCCCCACCCCGTGCTCCTGAGGCATCCACGTGCCGCTGCTCAGGCCCCCCATTCATCTTCCCACATTGCATTTTATGACAGGAGCATTCTACAGTTTGTTCATCTGTTTCCCCTGATGGATTTCTGCTGTTTCTGACGCTTCCTCCTGTCACACCCACTTGAGCTGCAAGTCACCTGCCTAGAGGCTGGAGACATAACCCCAGGTGAGACTTCCGGGTTGTGGGGCGTACAGACCTCACGTCCAGTTACCGGTGGGCAGCTGCCCCAGATTCGCACCCCACCTGCCGTGGGGTCCCTCGGCTCCCACCTCCTCATCTCTCTCCGTTTCCACCCCTCCACTTACACGTGGTGCATCCCTGGGGACCCGCCCTTCCTCCTGCATGCTGATTCTTTATAGAAAACCATTATTTGTATCATTTCACTCAGAACTCTGGGAGGTTGGGGCAAGAGGATCTCAAGTGTGAGTACAGCCTGGGCGATTCAGCAACTTAGCACTTAGCGAGATCTTGCCTTGAAGTCAAATCCCCCAGATGGGCTGGGTTGGGGCTCCTTCCCTAGCACAGTGACAGGATAAAGAGGGAGAGAGAGAAGGAGAGAGAGAGAGAGAGAGAGAGAGAGAGAGAGAGAGACAGAGACAGAGACAGAGACAGAGACAGAGAGAGAGGGAGGGAGAGGGAGAGAGGCTTGGTGTGCCTGCTCATGGCTTCCTCCACCCTGGGGCCACAGTCACCAGGGCAAGGTGAGCAGACACAGGGGCCCTGGCTGCTGGCATGTGGACACCACACCATTCACGTAGCTCCCCCTTTCGGACATCCTAAGTTGCCGTGTGTGAACTGCTCTCTCAGCATCCCGGCTCCTCTTTGAAATGCATTCCTCACTATCATGTGGCTTTTGTTGCTTCTGAAATTGACATTTTTGTTATTATTCTTTCCAATACAAAAATTAAATAGATTTTGCTTATCTCTGCTCTGATCCCTGTCCACGTGTCCCCATTCTAGTCCTCCCGCTGAAGATCCCTTGGCTTACCTGAGTGACTCACGGCCTTCTGGGAATCCGGAGAGCTTTGCTGTGCTCTGAAGACGCCTTCTTGGTCTCTTGCAGCCTTAATTCCTCGTGTCTTAGAACTTTCCCGAGCGCTTCTTCCATGAGCTTCTTATGGACCTTCCCTGCTGGGTCCCCGAGCGGCCCTCTCCTCGCTGTGCTGCCTGGACCCCTCTGGCCAGCGCAGCTTCTGTGGACTCCGGCTGCGCCTCTGTGACTCCTTGGGACTGCTGTGCTGGATTTGGGAGGTGCAGGGCTGCGTCTGGCTGAGCACAGGGCTGTGTCCCATGAGGAGCCTCCAAGAATCTCTCTCTTTCCTCCTTTCTGCCCACTCCACCATCCTCCGGCATCCTACAGCAGCTGCGCTTTCAGTTTTCTTGGTTTATGGGGTGGGTGTTTTGGTCACTTTCCCCTCTCTGGAACCTAACACCTGGCACCCACAGCTCAGGGAGGAGAAGGTCAATTCTACCCACATTTCAGAGATTTCGGACTATTCGTGGTTGGCTGGCTGCTGTAGAAAGGCCTAGCGGGAGGTGTGGTAGGAGAAAAGCAGTTCGCTGCTGGCAGGACAGACAGCAGAGCGATTGGAGTAGGCCTGGGCTAGAGTCTACCCCGAGAGTCACCGTGCCTCAGTGACACCTCCTGCCCAGCCCCACCGCTTAACCGCCCACTTGCAGTCAACAGATTTCCCCACGGGGCCCAGCGACAGTCACCTTCCAAATGCTTGAGTCTCTTGGGGACATTCCAGCTCAGAAGACCCAAACCCGGGCAGGGGGCAGTAAGTGCCTCAGCGCCCAAGGGCTGGAGAGGAGGAGCCGGGTGCCTGTGAAGGGCGCACCCCAGTGTGGCTGGGTCCCAGCCCCACCTTGATGCTTTTTAGCTTACAGCTGTTCCAGCTGGCGGACCTTCCTGCTCCCCTCTGGCTCTTACAGTGGCCATGACGCCTTGCTCTCCTCAAATCCTGTAGGTTTCAGCCCTGCGTCCTTCTCTTCCGTGACCGTCAAGGCTACAGCAAACACTCCTGAGGTATCGGGTCACCTGGAGCTCACACGGGCACAGCCGCCGGTGGCGTCACCTGTTTGTCCACCTGCTCTCTCTGTTCTGTTTCCACGCGTTACAAATCCCCCCCAGGCCTTCCTCCTGTTATTTTTGCCTCGGGCACTTGTCTTTTAAGTATTTGAGGCTCCAGAACAAACACGCCATCATTTCAACCGGGCCCTGCGGTTGCCACTTGCGGCCTTGTTCCTGGGGGTGGACATTCACCGGTCGACGTCTCTCCTCGGCCCGTACCTCTTCGTCTCCGTCCCCGGCCACGTGGCCCTGAAATTTCCTCTGTTCGCCCTCATCCAGACTCTGGAGCTTCTACTACTTAAAATGTTTACTTTTTGATTGTAACCTGACAAACTAGAAATGTGTGTGAGCACGGGTCCACCTGAGTGGGGCGCTCGTCACCTCCAAGGCTCGTCACTCTGGGTCATGAGAACGTTTGAATTTTGCTCTCTGGGCCGTATCGGAGCTCAGACCCTGCTACTACTTCCCAGGTCCCAGGCTCTACTGGGACACGCGGTTCCCAAGGGACTGAATTCCCGGCTGGCGCTGTCCATGGTCTCAGCGCTGTGCAGGAGCGACCACCTCCCTCCCCAGGCCATGCTGTTCCGATCCCAAGGCACCTGCCCTGTGTCTCAGTTGTCCTTTCCGTGGTGGCGGGTGTGTGGCTTCCTCTGGGTACACTGGCTGATGTTAGGCTTCTCTTCTCACGGTCCTGGACACCCAGCTGGGCCTCCCACCCGACTCCACGCTCGGCCCATTTTGCAATTGTGATATCGAGGGGTTCATTGTAAGTCGCCAGCGGGCTGGGCTGGTACTTGGGACCTTCCTGCCTCAGCGTCATAGTGCTGGGATGACAGGCCTGAGCCACCAGGCCCAGCAATTCTACGACCCTCTCCCTGTCCCTGTCCCTCTCATCACGTCTCTGGCGGTTTTCCTCAGATGGGCCTGCGTGAGTTAAGATCACTGCTGGGACTCACGGAGTTTCTGCAGTCTGTGTACCTGTTTTCCTTTGTGTCAAATGGGGAAAAAAAGAAGGTGCAGCCAGCACCCCTCTTCTCCTCAGGCCGACTAGTTCCTGGCTCTGCCTCTCCCTCATGCCCAGACAGCGCCATGTTCCAGGGCACTGTGGCTTGGGCTGGTCTGTCCTCCCCATCTTTGCCCCAGGCTGTCTCGGGTGTGTGGACCGGGCGCCCTCAGCTCCCCCGTCCCTCGTTGCCAGCTTCACTGCTTTGTTTTAGTCGTGCCTGTTGCGATTCTCCGTTCCAGAGGTCCGCTGTCACCTTTTCCAGAATTCTTATGTTTTGTTCTAAAGAACCTTTTGGCCCAGTTCTGGGCTGGGCAGCACCTCACATGATGCTGTCTGCACAACAGCCGTGAAGTCCTCCCGGCCCGTCGCTCACGGCAAACCTGGTGGCTTCTGTCCCCGTTCCATGTGTTCATCTCTGGGGACTCTTTAATCGTCTTAAACATACCCAGCAGGGAAGCGCTTTGTGGTTCTGGATACTCCCGGTCCTCTCGTGGCTCCAGGGCCTGTCCCCCTCTGTGCACCTGGGCGGGATGCCCAACTGGGACCCTCAGCATCGCAGAGTCAGCTGGAGCCGCCTCTGGGCTGCCCTTTGCCTGGGCTGATTTATCTCGTGGGTAACCCGCCATTGCCCTTCGAGTCACGGCATTCCCTTATCTTGTCCCTGCCGGGGACGTAGGAGGGTGGCCGCCTCTCCAGCTCTGTCCATGCTCCCAGAGGGGAGGGCCCCTAGGGGCGACAGTCACCACTGTTACATCCCTTCTCCTCCTGGCTCTTTTGCCCATGCTCAGTATGAGGGAAGAAGGTTGGGGTGATGGTGGGAGTCTTCGATATGCCCGTCAATTCTTCCCATCACTGGGTGTCCCTGACTCCCCTCCATCTTGGGAGCTGCCGGCGACACCAAAGCTGAGCCGATGAACACTTCTGTGCTTGTTCCGACTCTCAGAGCAGGCGACTATAGCCAGGCTGGACCAGGAGGTGCCCCAGGCCTATGGGCAGAGGGCCGAGCTCACCCTTCTGGTGACCCAGCAAGCACGACTTTCCCCCAGAGGCCACCTCCCCTTCCTTCTGCTGCCCCAGCCCCCTTGACATGGCTCCGGAGCCAAGGGCCTCCCTTACTATTGAAGGGCTTGAGTTTTAGTGACTTGTGTGGTTGGCAGCGTACTCCAGATGTATTTTCTTGTTTTTAATTTATGCAATAAGCTATGTGTTTTGGAAAAAAAACACTCAATGTGTGTCTACACATGAGCCTTTACCGACAAAATGGATAACCGAACTGTCCTGTTGTTACCGTCCCACCCTCCTGCCCCGCCTTTAGGCCTGCCACGGCCACTGCTGAACACTGCCACTTCTCCCTTCTCAAGGCCCACGGTCAAGGCCTGAACTCCCGTGGCACCTTCCTGAGTCTGTTCTGTGAAATGTGGCGTGTTGTATTTTAATAGCCAGAGTATGTTTCAAGTTTTGATTTAAATGAAGCGTTTAGGAGTGCATGTTCGTTATATGGAATAATGCACTGCACTCTGCCGTGTTCGGTCCTGCCTACCGTACACCGGCCATTGCCACCTCCCCGCGAAAGGCCTCCCCCGGCCCTACCCCCTGATGATTTCTTTCTTTCTCTTCGAGTCTCTTTTCCATTTAGATATCAATTTTTCTTTTCGTTTTTCTCCTAGATTCCACATGTGAAAAAAAATATGCAACATAAAACCAGCCCAGGAGCCATCAGCTAAGGAGAGGATAAGAAAATGTCACCCATGCCTGTGTGCACTCACACACACGTGCGCGTGCGCGCGCGCACACACACACACACACACACACACACACACACACACACACACACACGGAGTACTATTGAGCAGTGAAGAAGAGCAAGGCCTTGTCCTTTGCGGGAAGTGGGTAGAGCTGTAGGTCATCACAGAAAACCGAATGAGACAGACCCACGGGGACAAAGGCCACCGATTTTCTTTACTTTGATTTTTTTTACTTAAAAATTATCTAGAAATGTATTGTTTGATTTCTCAGAAATGAGATTTTTCATTTAATTAAACCCTAGATGAATTACACTATGTTCTCATAATTCATATCGACTTCAGTCTTTGGAAATGTGTTAAAGACTCGGCCATGACCCACATTCGCGGAGGGTGAACTAGGGCCCTGCTGAGCAGGATAAGTTTTGTTTTCTGTCTGGTTCATTGTACGGTTCTGCTGCTCTTGTGGCAGTATGTGGTAGAATATGTTCCCTAGAAATATTATTTAATTAGACATTTTGCAGAATTTCAATCTATCATCAACTTGCACGTTGAGCCTATTTGCATGTTATGATTATTGATGTAGTTGGATTTATTCTTTAACATATTGTGATTTCTTTTTTGTTCTGACTGTTTCTGCTTCTTCAACATTATGGTTGAATACAGGCTTTTAAAAATATGTTATACGCTCCTGTTTTTAAAATGAAAGACTTTAATCAACACACACACACACAGTCAAGCCTTAGACTTTTCAGTGTTGCTGCTTTCATACTTAACAGTGGAAGGATGTCCCGTTGGCCTGGGTCCTGTTGCCTTCTCTCCCAGGTGTGGTGTTAATTTCCCTGTGCTTTAGCCAGGCACCATTATTTTTAACTTCAAGAAATGAGTTAATGAAACTATTATTTGCCGTGGTCAATATTTGTTTACATTTATCCGCACAAATATCAATGTAGGCCATCACTTTGGCCCCAGTTTCTCGAATTTGGTAGTTAAAAAAACTATTTTCCATTCTCTCTGTTTTGGGAAATTTAATTAACTTTCCTGTGTCAAGTCTTTCCTTTACCACCCCATTATTTAAATTTCTCTTTTCTGTGGCCCGCTGCTTTCTGTTTAGGTGCCCTAGAAGATTTCCCCCAGGCTGTATCTCATCTGGGGGCTTTACCCATCCGGGCTGGTATTTAACCCATGCTTCCATTTTAAATGTTACCAATCCTAAGGGTCCTTTGTCCTTTCCTCTGTTTGCTTCTGTGGATCCCTCTGGTGCTTCCTAATAAGGCCTGGCTCTTGGGTGCTTTGGTGATGTTAACTCGTCATTATTTTTACAGATCTGAAGCATACACGTTGTACATATTGTCTACTGTGACTTATCAGCTTAAACCGCCCACGTCAGCCTCCACTCCCGCCATTCCCTAAGGCTCTTCCTCAGGTGCCGGGTCGCTTCCTATGATGCCCCTCGATTTGGGGTCGTGACCGCGTGTTTGGCGGACCCTCATCTGATGGGAACTAGGCGGGGGGCCTTGAGGGAGCCTGTGCTCCCGAGATGGCTCAGCTGTGGCCTCCCGGTTTCCTTGTCTTCTTACCACCAGGCTCTCCCTCCCAAGGTCACCTGAGCTGGAGTTCCAGGCCAGATCAGAAGCCCACCTCCCAGCCCAAATGGAGACCAGCTGAGGCACAGACTGCCAAGATTGCCTCATTCTTTGGCCTGAAGTCCTGCCAGCATCTGCCACGTTTTCTTCTTTGTTGGCAAGTAGCTTTTCATTTCTGGAAATTTCCTCCTGACCGTGCAGTCCTCTGAGTGCCCAGTATCCTGAAGGGCCACTTTACCTCTCTCCCTCTCTTGCGGGACCCTTATCTGCTTATTTTTGTAAAGCAGTTTAGTTTACAAGTTGGAAAATGCCTCTAGGGAAACCCTGTCTCCGGTGTTAGCAAGCGAGGCTTGTTTTGGACTCTGTTTAATTTCACTCCCTGGGGATCCTCCTCATTTCACAGGAAGTCAACTATGTGTATAAAAGATGCCTGGCGTATCCTCTGGTGTGTGTCACTCCTGGTTGCGTGAGAACAGAGCCTTCAGGGGGTCTAGTCTGCTCATGGGAGACTCAGTGCAACTCTTAAGCAGATGAAGTATGGCTATTCGATTCCTTTCTCATTTGACAAAGCTGATGTGGTTAAACTGCTTACCCAATTTTCATTGTAATTCACAGAGCCTCTTCTAACGGCCAAGCAATTGCTGTTTCCATGATATTTCTGCTCCGTTTGGAACTAATCTTAGCATCCTCGAGCTCACCACTGTGCTCATCCCAGCAGCAGTGCTTAATAAATATTTACAGGATGTTGTGTTTAGCAATTCTACATTCAGTGTGCCTACTGACAGCAAGAACTTAGTACCACCGGTATTAAGAAACATGGGGTTCTGTCTTGAGCACATCTCGTCCACGTTGCCCACGAAATTGGTCTAGTCCCAAAGCTCTGTTGCCCCTGAACTCTAAGGACAAATGAAATGACAAGGTAATTTTGCCTATGCAATACCATGAGAGAAAATTAAAAGCAAGATGTGAATATAACTTTGTAACTTAAAGGAGGAGGGTCTTGTTTTTGGCTTATGGTTTCAGAGGTTTCTGTCCATGGTTGGGCACTTCCACAGCAGGAACATCGCGGTGGAAGGGTATGGCCGGGATAGTGGCTCACCCCATGACAGCCAGGGGGCAGGGAGGAGCCGGCACACGAGCACACCTCCCCAGGTCCCAAGAGTGGGTAGAAATGACATGAGACTCTCCAGACCTGTAGCTCTCTCTCTCTGTCTCTCTCTATCTATCTCTCTCCCTCCCTCCCCCTACTCATGCAGGTGGAGATCTAATGGGAGACTGATACCACAGAGGTACCCAGACCCTAGTCAGAAGAACACATACCGCCACACAAAGAAGCTTCTGTCTGCTGACGCACCAGGAATTACGTACAGACCAATGGCAGGTCTGTGCTCACTTATTCAGGCCGGCTCTTACCTTCTTTTTTTTTTTTTTTTTTTTTTGGTAAGTAAGAACTATTTATTTGGATTTCTGTTATGATTTTGGCCATGATTGGACTCCATTTTGCACCGGGTTGTTGCTAGTTCTGGACGTGCTATTGATGTTCTCAGGTTGATAGACTCAGCCCAGGTTCCCAAACTCTCCTGGTCAGTCCCTGGCAATTCGTCAGTTTTCACTTTTGTGTTTTTATCTAAAGGAATATTCTCCTATGCGTCATGGCGTATGTTTCATGGATGTTGAAAAATACTTCTGTGCAATCTTCTGAGGTGGTGTGGGACAGGATCTTTGTCGGGCTCTTTATTAGGACTATTTTTGCTGTTAAGCATCAGGTGCTGGCCGCGTTCTCTGGCAAAGGCTCTTTATGGAGATAAGTCAGGGCTGTTGTTTCTTAAGTGGCTCTTATTGGAGCGAGCATTGACTCGGATCAGATGTTTCTGCAGCTTCTAGTGAGATAATTAAAGTCAATCCCTCTCTCTTCCAGTAATAGCCCCACGATAGTCCTGATTAAGCTGTGGGGCGTCACGTGTCGGTCTATTCAGATCTGGGGACCTTGATGTGAAGTATGGCTTGGGATTGCTAATCGGTTTAGAGTGAGTGTAAACTTAGATGTTTGAGTTGCGCCTGCTCACCTTTCATGATACCATAATTCCATCACTGATTTTAATGGAGGGCTTATCTATCTCTATTTCTATTGCCTGAAAGGTAAAAATTTTGAGGGCTTTTCAATCTGTGTGAGCATTTAATGACATAAATAGCCTTTTCTGCTATTACTCATAAAGATTTATTTATATTGTATATTAATGAACATACATGTAAAATTCAATTTCTAAATAGTATTAAATATTTACTTTTTGATACAGGGTCTCACTCTGTGGTCCAGTGTGGTCCTGAACTCATTATATAGCCCAGACTAGCCTCTAACTCATGGCAATCCTCCTGCCTCAGCCTAATATTTTATTTTATCTGATTTACTCAGTATGTAATTTAAAAAGCTATGGCATTCTACAAGGTTTTTAAAAAATCGTTTTTTTTTAAACCAACACCTTGTCTGAAAACCATGGCCTGATCTATTGTAGCTGTTTTTAGCTGTTCCTTTTATGATTTATTGTGTCTGAGTAATGCAATTTTGCTGCAGCTTTTAGGTTCTTTCCGATTAGATTTGAACTACTTTCTTCCCACCCAAGAAGCTGAGGATTTGATTTGATATTTTTTATGATCACCCAAAAACCCAATATACAATTTCTGCCCCTGCCAAATTCTATCGTACACTCATAATAATCCTAGATTTGGTTTATAAATATTTACATAATTTGGGCTATGTTAGCATGGATGATTAGAAGTCATTTATTGTATTATAGTCCCCCTAGACATTACCCCTGAGGTTAAACAGCTCGTTCCTCCTCCTTAGCTGTAGTAATTCATGCTAAATTCCCTACCAGATGCACCCACCTCCTCACACACTGCACTTGTTCCAGGCTTCTCCCTGAAATTACTATATATAACTGCGCGTGTGTGTGGGTGTGTGGGTGTGTGTGGGTGTGAATATGCATATATTTTGGAAGATAATCATTCAATGAATTTTTACAAAGTAGACGCACTGATGCCCAAGGACTCTGATGGGAATGGAAGCTGGGTCAGAGGAGAGGTGGGGAAGAGAAAAAGGTATTAAAAACATTAAAATATGGTGTATATGTATATATACCAATTTCCCAAGACAAAGGGAACCATTGTGTGTCACAAACATGCATAAAAGTAATGATCAAGGGGGAGTAAGGACACAGAGCGTGACCAGTATCTATCCCTTCCCTTGTCCTGCACTTCCAAGCTGGGTTGTTAGCTGCTTTCTGATGCTGCTGGGCCGTTTTCAGTTGTTTGTAAAGTGCGCACATGCACGCACGTGCACACACACACACACAGACACACAGAGTAACGTGGGCGGGAGCGATTCATATTACTCCACATAACTCTAGTTTGCTGTTTTGTAATCGCTCTAATAGATCATTGTTTACGTTCCTCATAGTATGTTAATCCATTTTCCTTTGATAGGCATTTGGGAAATTTCCAGTTGCTGATTTGAAAAATCGCGCTGTGATGAATACAGCTGTGTGTTCTGATCGGTGATTATCGACGTGCCTGCTGCCGGGGGTGTACGCAGGAGGAGAGTCGTGGGGTGTAAGGTATTCGGGTTCCCACCATTCCTGAAATAGAGTGACCGTGTCTCTGCGTCCTTGCCAGCCTCTGGCACCTCATTGCATTTTATATTTTAGGTTCACTCTGGTGGGTAGGGCTACAGGTGGGCTGTGTCTGTCCCCCTGGGAGATTCATAGGTTGGACTCCTGGTCCCCAAGTGGGATGGGGAGAGGAGCACTATCAGACGTGATGTGGCCCCTTTAAGCGGTGGGGCCTAGAGAAGTCCTCAGGATGAGTGGAGGGCGTGTCCTCCGAGGGGACTCTCTGGTTTCCTGTTGGGAGACAGGTTCCTTTTCTCACATCATGTGCTGCTGCCACCATCCACCATCGGGCAAGTGCAAGAGGGCCCTCGTGGGGCCAAGCTGAGGTAAGGACCGTGCCCTTGCAGCTCCGCTGGGCTGGGAGCTGAATCGACCTCTTTCTTTCGTAAAGCTAGCCAGACTCCGGTATTTTGTCACAGTCACACAAGGTGGACTGACTCAGCCAGTTATCTCCCAATTCGTTCTGTGGCCTGAGTTGGTGTTTCCTTCATAACTAGTGAGTTGAGCATCTTGTATTAGGTCTATTGGTTCTTTGGAAATAATGTTTTATAAATATCTAAGGGTTGCATTTTCTTTTCTTATTGATATAATTTTTATGAGCTTGGGGCTGGAGGAAAGGCTCAGTGGTTAAAGTGCTTGCCTAGCAAGGGCTAGGTCAAGCACTAAGCACCCGAGTTCGATTCCCCAGCACCACATTAGCCAGGTGTGGCGGCCCAAGCCTGTAATCCTAGCACTCGGGTGGCTGAGACAGGAGGATTGCCATGAGTCCAAGGTCAGCCTGGGCTCCAATAATGACCTCATGACCAGCCTAGGCTTCAGGGCAAGACCCTGTCTCAAAATAATAATAATAATATTTTTATGAACCTAATTTCTTAAATTTAATTGAAATTACAGTCATGTTTATAATTTTTAAATGATCTTTGTTTTTACTTAAAAGTGCTCTGCCTATTACAAGGTGAGCTCATCAGAAAAAAATTTTTTCTCTTGTTACCTGGTCTCTTGAAATGTAAGTTTTAATATTTCCCAGCTCATATAATGCAACAAGCTTTTGTGTCTGATTACTAGATCTTTCTGATACCCAAGTTGATTTGAAAGGGGCTTCTAATAAACTCAATGCAATTTAAAAATTGTTTTGATTTTTTGTTGCTTTTAACTTAATTTTTTTTTCAATTTTTTTTTAAAAAAACAGTGGCTGGTTCTGAACTCATTACGTAGCCCAGACTGGCCTCGAACTCATGGAGATACTCCTGCATCAGTCCCCTGTGTGTTGAGTTTACTGGTGTGTACCACCGTGCTCACCTAATGCTTTATTTCTGTGTGGTATTAGATCAAACCCAGGGCCTTGGCCTGCTAGGCAAGTGCTTTAACTACTGAGTTGTGCCCTATCCCCATCATTTGCACTTAGATCAAAAAGTATCAGGATTTCTTTTTATATGATGTGAGGTAAGTAATCAAAGTAATTTCCTCTACAGGCATTCGATGGTTGAGAAATATTCATTAAAAATATGATCCAGCCGCTCTCAAGGGAGATACCAACTGTCCACAAAACCAGTGGTCATGATCTTTTGTGGATCTGGGATGGAAACACGGATAAAACCTCTCCCAGAGCAGGAATGAGCAGTATACACTGTAAATCAAGGGACAAACAAAATACGTCCAACCATTCCACTTTGAAAATAGACCTACTTTTCTTTTTCATATTTTCATTTAATAAAATAATTTCTGCTTGAGCATTACCTTAGCCTTATCTCAAATCTTCTATGTGATTTTTCTATCAGTAAAATTTCCAAATTTGACCAAAGAATACTTTAAGAGCATGTTGCTCTTCGTGTGTTCGAGTATCTCTGAGTTATTCTGTTGGCTCTAATTCCTCACGTCAGCACTCTGATGCTGGGTCCGGTATGTTCAAGTTGCCATTTTTTCAAGATGTTAGCTGTCAGTTCATTGTTGCTTCTCTGAAGGCAAACTTCTTAAAATTTTTATGAACTTTAAAAATTTTGACTTTGGTTGTCCTGAGGTGTTTTTATAGTGTCCATCACTCATCGAACTTTCCTTTTTGTTCACTCTACTTAGGTTTCATTTTTCCTAAGACTTCATGTCTATAGGCATTTTTGGAAAGTTCTCACTCTTACTGGTTACAGGCCTTGACCCCATGCTGTGTCCTTTTTTTCCCCTAAGACCTTAAATACGTAGCCGGTGCCATTCCCACATGCTTATCATCAGTTTTGATATATTTAAGGACTTTGTATTACTAAATCTACGCCTGAATGTTTTCTTCTAATCTGTCTCCAATTCTCTAATTTTCTTTTCAGCTGTCTAATTTTGAATTAAGCCTTTTCATTGAATTATTTGTTTTCTTTCTTTTGTGAGGTTAGATTTTTCACTAGCTCTTTATTTTCAGTGATCAATTTTCTACATGAACTTTTAATTCTTGTCTTTTATTTTCTGGGGAATAGCGAATGTATTTATTTGGAAGACTGTTTAATAATTCCCTTTCTGAATTCTTTCAGTGATTCTTACAGCACAGCTATTGCCGCCTCTGAGCTCTGAACCACCTTTTGATCTTCTCACATCCCTGGTCGTTTTCACAAAATGCTGAGCATGGAATCTGAAATATCACAGACATCCTTGAATGTTCCAGTTCATGTTGTCTTCCTCTAGAGAGGAATTTTATGTCTCTGGCCAGCAGCTCTTCTAGAAACGCTGGTAACCTAAGGCCTTGGTCTAGACAAGCTCAGGTGAGCCTAGAGTTTGTGCTTCTTTAGCATCCACTCATCCTGGGAGACATCAACCCAAAGTTTTGAGGGGCTCCAGCTCTAAGCCAAACATGTGCACTGGCATTTTACTACGAAGGGTTCTTGGGAACCAAGCTGTGAGGGGGTTTGGGGGTATCAGGATGAGTCCGGGGAAGAGAAATCAGCCTGCCCTGCAGCTCTCACGGGGGCCCCAGCAGACCCAAGGGCAGTGGAGCTGGGGGTCGCCAGGGCCCTTCGCAGTCGTCCTCAGTTTAGGAGCAGAGTTGAAGTCCACCCTGTGCTCCCACCAGGCCACGGATCCGTACAGTTCCAGTGAGAAAGTGTGAGAAAAGTAGCTTCTTGCAGCCAAGACCAGCGACCCTGACCTGTGAGCAGTCAGCACCCCAGGCCACTGAAGAGTGAGCAACTCGTGGAGATTTCTGCATTGAAGGCTCTTCCGCCTGTCACAGCCGCTCAGCTGTGCAGGTGCGTGTGAAGGCAGCTGTCGGCGGTAGGGAGCGGTCAAAAGTATGGGGAATGCTTAATTTTAAAAAATAATTATAATAAAAAACACAATGCCATTAATCAAACTCAAAATCTTCCCCCTCTCTTTGAACAGACTTATTTCACTGTCCTTGCTACTTTCTGAAGCAGTTCTGGAAATCCAAGTCCTTGAGTCCCT
The DNA here is from genome assembly GCA_004027205.1 of Ctenodactylus gundi. Taxonomy (NCBI): domain Eukaryota; kingdom Metazoa; phylum Chordata; class Mammalia; order Rodentia; family Ctenodactylidae; genus Ctenodactylus; species Ctenodactylus gundi. Next base: position 237,907 of record PVKB01002723.1, on the reverse strand, counting down.
TTATTGACACTGCTGCAGGTGCCTCAATGTCCTGAATCAATTCACAATGCTAACCTCTCGTAGTGACTTTGAGGAAGAGCCAGATGTCACGTAGTGCCAGATCTGGTGAATAAGGTGGATGAGGGCACACTGCCACGTTTTCATGAACCCGTCGTCTCCGTTACATTCCTGTTGCTGTGACAGAATACCCGACTCCACGATTGCAGGGAAGATTTATTTAGCTCACGGTTTCAGGAGGTCTCACACCGTCTGCTCACAGGCGGCCGACAATGATGGGAGCAGCATGGCAGAGGCTAGGGCGATGCCCACAGCTTTGCAGACAACAGCCAAGTGAGGCCAGAGCGAGTTGGTGTCTGGAGACTCTGGCAAGGCCAGAGTTTTCCCAGAAAGAAGCTGCAACAGTGTTTCTTCTGCCTTCCTTTACTTCCAGTTGGGCCCCCCACATTGTGGGTTGTGGCCCCTTCCCCATTTCCTGTCCCACAAGTCCATCACACACAACCTGGAAGCTTTGTCCTGGGTGCCCCCCACCCCCCGCATCTCACCAAGTTGATACAATCCCTCCAGGTCAAACCCAAGCACCCACCCACTCCAGTCGGGCCCCACCTCCCAGTAGCACATGATTTCACAGATATCCCACAATATCCAAACACTTGAGGCTTTGGGGGACACTCCAGATCCAAACCATGCACCTGTCCTCATGGTAGATGGCACTCAGCAGCTGCTGTCACTGTGGTTTTGGTCATACTTCATAAAGACACTCATGGAAGTGGCAAGGACAGTGGCCAAGGGTTGGAAGCCAACCAGAGCCTTTGAATAGGACAAATGGCAAAGTGTCTTTTACCGTAATCCAATTTTTAATTTAAATGTTCACTGCAGATTTTAGTCACACTGGTAGAAAGAAAGAAGAAATAGCGAGGAGTGCATCCTACCATGGCTATACCCACAAAGTCTGCTGGTGGCCATCAGATGGGCACAAAGAGGGTGCAGGGCATTTCCGTCACTACAGGAAGGCCTAGGAGAGAGCGCTAGTGTACAGGAAGTGCTGACCTCACCCGGCAAGGTCACTTCCGAGATTTTTCTTCTTCCACCATCTTGGATCCGTGATCCTCCCCCTCCATAGCTATCTGATACCTTCATGTTCACTTAACGAGATTTTATTCTCTCTTCCCGTCCAAGCTGTTTCTGGTAGGAATGGTGGCCCACAGAGTTTGGCCCACTGTAACTAGAAGTGAAACACCAGACCATTTTTCCATATTATTCTTACTGGGTGTAATCAGCTCCCTGGTTGGCCTGATCAAATAACCCTTTTCAAATTTCAAATTCTACTTGAGACTCTCTGAGCAATCAATTTTGGGGAGGGTCGGGGGTTGGAACCTCAAGTGCATTTCTCATTCATCCTGTGTGCTGCCCAGGATCTTGTGTTTCCTTGTCTCCATGCTCTGTGGGTTTCACAGCTCTGGGGTGGTGTGTGTGCGTGTGCATGTGTGTGCGTGCGTGTGTGTGTGTGTGTGTGTGTGTGTGTAACGCAATACCTGACACCCCTAATTTAAAGGAGAAGAGGTTTAATTTGGTTCATGGTTCCAGGGGATCCAGTCCATGGTTGGCAGTTGGCGTCTCTGAGGTAGGAGCCTCATGGCAGAAGGGCAGGGGGAGCAAACTGCCAATTTCATGGTGGCCGATAAGCAGGGCAGGCACCAGCTCCAGAGAGGAAAGGGCCAGGACCAGACAGAACACCCAAGGGCGAGCTCCGTTCATCCATCAGGCACTTCTGGACTCAAGGAACCTAACGAGTCAGGATTAATGGGTATACCCAGGAAGTGGGGCATGGGGGAGGAGCCACCTTGCTAGGCATTTCTCAGTCCAATGACCTTGATAAATCAGCTTTCGTAGTTGCACCGACCAACAGCTCAGGCTCAAGTTTTGCTTCACCAAAATTATTGTGTTTCTGCTCATGACTTTGGGAAGTTGGCTGACTTCTGAGCTGTGAGATCTGGGACAGTGGCTGTAAATTTTAGAGTTCCCTTTTCGCAAAGCATGCCACAATTTATGCATACGCGGCCTTTACCTTGCTCCGTTCCAGACCCCAGTGAGCACATCAGTCCTAAGTAGTGGGCCATGTATTTCTGACGCTGTCCTCATTTTTGTCTGGAAAGTATCTATGGTCCAAGCATGCAGTAAATTTTCCTTACTTTCAATCTAAAGTATATTTTTACATTTGATATATGTTTAACCCCAAAACTCTGTGTTTAAAGCAGAATTAGAGGATTTTCAACTTCTACAAGGTCCTCTGTCTTGAGCAGCAAGCCCGCATATTTGGGTTACTGATGCAACAGTGTTAAATTCTAACATTGATTGTAACGTGGACATCTCAGTCCAGAAAGAAGGCACTCGTTGTCAGCCCTGTGGCCTTGGAAAGGCAGGTTGGGTTCTAGTCTATGTCTGAAGCTATGATCCTCCTTAAATGTAGTTCTCCAGCCTGGCAAAAGCTTCTGCTTGCAAGACTGGTGACACTAGAGGAGCCAGCTCTCACACCAAGTGACAACAGGCCCACCCAGAGGTAGCTGGAACAGCCACGGGACTAGCAGTGCTGCCTTCGACCAGAGGCGTGTATTTGGCCTGGCACACAAAATAAAGTCAGTAAACATCTGGGATCAAGTCTCCAGTATCCATGAACAACTGATGGCTGAGCAGTGGAGGTGAGGTGACGATGAAGTGTCACAGCTGTCCTGACCTCACACCCCATGTCCTCTGCAGAACACCTGTCACCTCTCAGCCAGTGTCCTGTGTGATGGACTGCCAGCCATGCGCTGGGCTTCCCCAGGGGACAGAGTCAGCACTGGCCCTGGGAAGCAACAGAGAACACAGTGCACAAGGACACATGGGATATTTCAATGTGACAGAAATAGTCACGAATGTCTTATCAATACGAGGTGGTCACACCTCAGCACTTGTTTACATCCAATCACTTACTGCAGTAAAAGACTCAGTGCCGTCATGACTGGGGAAGAGGCAAGCATTCTGGAGTCCTGTGTTGGGTGGAGGGACAGAATTGAAAACTCAGTCACACAGACAGACTCTCGGGGGAGGAAGGACCTTACTGTGGCAGCTTTGTATGTGAGGACAATTAAATTCACTGTTTATTGGGGCTTTCGTGTTATGCATTATACCTGGACTTAATAAGAAATTTGAGTAATGCTACAGTTTGGATCTGGAATGACCCCCAGAAGCCTCATGTTCTGGGATGCTGTGGAGTTCCTATGGAACCGTGCACTGTTGGGAGGTGGGACACGGCCAGGAGGGTGGATTACAGGCATGTGGTGGATGAGGAATGGGTCATAGGCTGCAGATTAGAAGGGGAGGCACATTACACAGCATGTGTTTGGGTATCGTAGACAAGCTCTGGAATCAGGAGCTGTTGGGAGGTGGGGCCTGGCCACTGGGGGAGGACATAGAAAGATGCATGCCCGCTCAGCCCTTCCTCCCTCGTTTGACTTTCTCTCTACCATGCCACAAAGAGCATTTCTCCAGAAAGACCTCTACCATGTGCTGCTACCATTGCCGCCCACCCATGAACGGACTGCATGCGACCTTCTGAGCTAAACAAATCTTTCTCCCCTTAAGTTGTGGATTCCAGGTCTTCAGTCCAGCAACGAGTAAGTAACTCAGCCGAGTAACAATCCTCCAAAGGAAGACACTCAGGTGACGAACGTTGGATTGAATGACCGCCAGCCTCCAGCTGCCGAGGACCCTGGCCTCTGCACAGTGCCATGGCTTCATCTGACCTCAAGCCTTCCCCGCACCCTTTGGAGACAGTAAGTGTGTATTGAGCAGGTGGGTTGTATACAGACCCTGGCATGGGCAGAAGGTGGGGATGCAGGGGAAGAGGCTACAGGTGCCTCCTTCTTTTCTGCTCAGGGCTGTGGACCCGACTAGGGCACCAGGCTTGCCCCAGGCTCCACCCACCACAGACAGATGTCGCAGATGGACAGGTGGGGTGGATTGTCCCATGTGAGGACCACTCAAGGGACCCAGGTGATCCAAAGAGAGTCCTCGCAGCTTGGATAAGAGATGCGCTGTTCACATGTCTAAAGGGCTCAGAGTCAGACCTGGAAGTCTGATAGCTACCTCCAGGCATGGCCACTCTAGGGACAACCTGTACATTGAACTTAGTGTTTGTGTGAGTTTTCTCATGGCATTAGTTTGTCTTCATATAGTATGACAAATTTTTCCTGAGCAAACAAGCTATATGTAATACTATTATATTTATTGTATATTTTTCAAAGTTTTTATGTTGGTGGCTATTATGGATTAGATCTGGAACATGCCCCAATTTGATATTGGGATATGTATGGATTTTTTTTGTGTGTGTGTGTGCGGTGGCTTGAGGCTTGACCCTGAGGCTTGACCTGGAAGAGGTGAACCACCAGAGCTCGACCCAAATAGCTTCTCCTCCCCCCTCACCCCCATCGCTGCCAGGCCTCTACCATCTGCTCACACCTGGTTGCCCACTTGTGAGTAGACTGAGACCTTCTGAAACCGAACAAAAGTCAAACTTTCCTCTCTGACGCTGTGGGTATTGGATATTGTGCCCCGCAACAAAAGTCACTAAGACAGCCGCCTTCCGGGGCACTCTGCGTTTCTCAGGAAACTTGTTCTTGAGACGTTTCCATGTACTTCCCTGGTCCCCTGGGGAAGCCAACAGGTACTGACTGTGCCATGGTTTGTGGTGACTATTTGCTGCCACCTGGGAGGAGAGAAGAGGAAAGATGGCTTTTAGGGACCTGCCAAATGCTGTTGCCCAGAATCGGAGACAAGGGCTGGTTTCTCCCTTCCCCCCACCCCCACCCCCACCGTGGGCTGGATATCTGGGGTGGCCAGTGGGGAGCCCGCAGGCTGGCAGTGACCCACAGTAATCCCCTCTAGTGAGCAGATAAGAATGACGTGCAAATCACTGCCTGGAAGCCACAGTCGCAGATGACAGGGGACATGGAGGGCATCCCTCCCCACCAGGTGGGGTCGCTATGCAGGCTCGCCAGCTCTTGGAGGGGACCCCACACGGCAGTGGGCTGTGGTCTAGGGCACTGTCTCTAATGCCCAGCCCTTTGGTCCTGGGGGCCTGGTGGACGCCAGCAGGGGATGGGGCTCTGGGGACGGACGCTGCAGGGCACTGGCTTTGCCGAGCTTACCAAGTGGTCCTGTTTGTCACCTATTCACTCAGAATTTGTGTTCTCCTGTAAGTTCACACAAGCTGTGATTAAAAAATACGGTGAACATGAATTTTATTTCTTAAAAAATGTATCACAGTAAAAGATACTTTGCTAAGGATCTTCCTCAAAACACTGTCTTTCAGTTCAGGCACACTCTGTCGTTGCCGCTCTCGGAGGCAGCTCTGCAAGTCTTGGGCAAGTGTCTAGACTCATGTTGTCATGGCTACCTCAAGGTTCTGAACGGCCCAAAATGTTGGCCTTCTGTGGTGATTTCAACTTTGCGGAAGAGCCGGAAGTCATGTGGTGCCAGATAGGTGTGTAAGGCGGACAAAGACGCAACATCATGCTGCTGTTCTGACAGAAATCGCAGTAACTGACCTAAATAGGGTGATCAAACAATATGGAAAAGTTTTAAATTAATTTTCCACCACAGTGAAAGGCAGGTTGCCATGAGTCCCGCTCAAAACATACGCAGAGCATTCCCTCTCACTCTGAACACACTTAGCTTCATTCTTCTCAATGTGTCTTTAACTGTAACTTTTTAAGAAATTTACATCTTCTAGGTGTTCTCTCTTTTTATGTGGTACTGGGCATCAAGCCCAGGGCCTTCCCACTGGGCTACAGAATCTTGCTACAGTGCTGAACTACTCAGGCTGGGCTTGAACCTGCGGTCCTCCTGCCTCCGCCTCCTGGTGGGCTGGGATTACAGACGCGAACCACCGGAATTTCATGATTTCCTTGGGTAACCCTCGTAGCTTGTCAACCCCACTACTGGACTGGCAGTAGCTGGGTGGTCTTAGGGAAGCGTTAGACCATGAGGGCCTTGTGGGTGGCATAGGTGCCCTCATGAAGGAAGCCGGGGAGAGGCTTTGCCCTCCCCAACATGGGGACCCTGGAGAAAGTCCACTGTCCCCACAGAGGTGCCACTTCCAGCAGAAGGTCCCATCTTGTGAACTCCAGAATTGGCCACCCAGACACCAAAGCTGCCCTCGGCCCCACTTCTAGGCTGAAGAATAAATCTATGCACAGGTTCAGGCAGGTTGCCACAATGGCCCAAACAAGCTACGGCCTATCAGCTCCACAGTGACAGGGGTAGGCCAGGTGGCCCTGTGGACTTGCTATACACGCCTTGCCCCTGAGCCTGGCCTGGGTCCACACAGGATGCTGAGGGACAGGCGAGTCAGAATCTCACAAGAGAAACCCAAGTTGAGGATCTTTGAGGTCTTTGTCGAGAAACAAATACCTGCGGACACAGAGGCAGCAGAGCAGGGGGGTCTCTGGGTATTCTGCCTTGATAGCTGAGACCCCAGGGCAGCGGGGCTCTGGAGCCCAAGGTGCCTCTTTCCAAGGGGACAATGAGTGTGACTTCATCACGTGAGTCCGCATCGCCTGGCTGTCACAGGTGACTCTGACCAGGCAGAGCTGAGCCAGCCTGACACTGGGCACGGGCCAAGGCAACATTCTCTATGTCCCCAAGAGGAGCAGGGACTTCCTGCCTCTGGGCCTCTCCTTGCCCCTACCCTGTGTCATAGAGCACAGAGTCACTACCTTCTCAATGTGTCTGGACTTTGCCCTTGTGATGGGATGGGTGGAGTGCTTCAGATGCCAGGCCCCTCTCCCCCTTCACCAGCTCCCCAGGCTCTGGCATTGGCCCTAAGGCTCCTGTTGGACATTCTCACTGTGATGGTTTAGACCCGAAATGTCAGCTCCCTGCGTATGGAAGGTGCCTGTGGCATGGGGTGCCGTGCTCCACAGTGGATTCACGCACAGGTGGGTTCACAGCTCACTGTGCTGTCTGTTAGGAGGTGGGACCTGGTTGGAGGTGGGTCACAACCTGGAAGGATTTGTCCTTGATCCTGGCTCTTCCCTCCTCTCTCTGCGTCCTGGCTGCCATAGGGTATCAGCTGCCCTATGCCAAGCCCATCTGCTTGGAGCTAGCTGACCAGGCAGGGACAGGACCTCTGAGATATGAACCAAAAAAACCTTTCCCTTAAGTCGTGGGTGTCAAGCATTTTGTCTCAGAGACAAGAGTGACTGAGACACTTGGGGGACCCTGGGCTGGCTCAGTTCTCACTTCCATAATTTCAGGCCCACAAGAAAAGACTCAACGAACACTTTCTAAATACAACCCCACTGAAGGGGTGCCCGCGAGGCATGTGTGTGCGTTCCTCTTGCTTCTTGGCCACCCAGAGTCTCCAGTGGCATGCTGGCGCGACTTCTGGGATGGGACAGGCAGTGTCTTTTGGCAAACACCTACGAGGAAGGGTTGTCGTGACCATCCTGTGTTTCCTACGTGCCTGGAGGTCTCACCAAATGGTGGGGAAAGCTGGCCTTGACACGCGGCCACCCACACCGCCTCCCTCCTCTCAGCCTCGGCTCTTGAATATGGAATTAGAAATCTAAGTACCCTGAAGATTATGAGCCAAGATCCCCTAGAGACCCACACGGGTGTCTGAGCCAGCTGCAGCTGGGTAGATCTGGCCCCTGCTCACGGATATGGGAGCAGAGGGGAAAAATAAAAACGCAAAAATAGTACACAGCCCAAATGAACATCACAGACAGCGAAACGGAGGAAGCCGGCCCGGTGCTGCCGCGCCCCACCACTCGCCTCTCAGGGAGGGCGCCTGCCCTCCATGTGCTCCAGCACCGCTCTCTCAAGGGCTCCTTAGGTTAAACCTCTCCTTCATTTTTCTGAGAATAAAATCTAGTTCCCAGCTCCTTCCTGCACAGGGCAGAGTGAGAGCAGCCCTGGTCCCTGCCAGTCTCCCCAGAGAGCTTGTTGTAGGGGCAGACGGAAGGGAAGTACTCGGGCACCACCGCAACGGGGGCACTGAGGGACCCAAGAGTCAGGGCAGAGCAACCAAGCCACAAAGTTCAATAGAATTGCACTGTGATCCAGAATCTCAAACCTGTACCCCCAAATCTATACTGACAGAAGTCAATTGCTAAGCGGAGGAGAGACAAGGATCCTGTGTAGAAGAACCCCAAGTTATGGTGCAGACTTTAAGTAGCATGACGAGGGGTTGCTGGGAAGTGGAGGTGCTGACGGACACCCCTTGGCAAGGAGACCAAGGTCAACACCAGCGATGACAACACTCACAGGCAGTTGCCACTGTGACCTGCGATAAGGAGACCTTTCCCCTTGGGGTCTTCCTCCCCAAATCTGTCACCCAGACTGACCATCTGACAGATCCTGACAGTAGGACTTCCTGCTAAGTCCTGGCCTTGTTCCTCAGAACAGCTTGAGTGTGCACTGTGCAGAGACTGAGAAACTCCGGCAGGAGGATCCTAGAGAGACAGCCAGGACCATTAGACTAGAAAAACAAACAACCCTGCAGCAATCTAAATAAATCAGGAGGTTTAGTTAATATGATCATATCTACGTTGGTTCATTAATTATGACAAATGTACTGAACTCATGTGGTAGTAGAAAAAACGAGTCTGGTGTATGTGGGAACTCTCTACACTAACTTTTCTCATTTTTCTGTAGTTCTACGGGTGTTCTAAAAATAGTCTACTAAAAATAAAGTCATCCTGTAGTTAAAAGTACGCCTCATGCAGCACACACAGGAGCCGGAGGCTTGGAGAGGTGAGAACTGGGCTGAGCCGTGGTGGGCCATGTGTGGATTAGCTCCCCAGGCACAGGACACCTGAGGGATCCCCACAGCCATGGCAGGAAGAGACGGGCAGCCTCTCTCCAGCTCGGGTCCAGGTCTCCTTTCCTCATGGCCGTGGAGGGACCCACCAGGAGGAGGCGGGGCCTGCAAGTGAACATGTTTCCCACACGGAGCCTCAGCCCCACCGCAGGCCCTCCGCTCACTGCTGACCTCTGTTCAAGCTCAGATCCCCGCCTTTCCTGTGGCCCCAGAGTGGAGAGCCAGGGGCGGGCACAGTGAGACCTCCAGGAAGACACATCAACTCTCAGCCCCCAGATCATCTGGCTTGCCTGGGCCACGCGAGTGTTGGAGTGCATGGAAGTGTGCTGCTTCCCATGTCGGAAGAGAAGAGTGAGAGGCCCTGCCAGCTCTTTGCCACGGGAAGGTCATACGCATCTGAGCAGGTGACTCGGGCTGTGGAGAACTTGAGTGAGGACAGAGGGACCAGCAGCTGGAACAGAGGCCCGCAGCCATCTTCCAAGGATGCACAGGTGGGCACTGCAGATGCTAAGAAAGGAACACCCAGGGGCACTGAAGCTGTCCAAGCCACAACAGCTCTAAGCTGGCCTCTTTTCGGGCCCCCCCTCACTGAAACTCACATCAAATAAGAACTTGGACCCGCTGGAACCTCAGCTCAGACAGCTAGGGGAGATGGAAAGATGGAGTGGAGGCTCCAGCAGGCCTGCTGAGCCAAGCAAGGGGCTGGGATACCGGGCCAGGCGTGCTGATAGCCTGCCTCCGTGTCTGGCATCCCCAGAGAGAGAAGAGCATCGTGGGGCTGCCTGGTCAGCCAGGGCAGGAGGGGAGGGACCCCGCAGAGCGCGTCAGGAGGGTCAGTTAGGGAGGCGTGTCATCCTCGGCGTGACTCAGCCATTGCTTCTGCGCTTTACCACCGGGTGCATGAGAAGCACACTTGCACATGCAACGCGGGGACACGCACACCTCAGAGGCCGTGCACGGGAGTCCCCTGCGCGACCTTGAAGGAGAACAGACACTCGGCAATGTGGGGCGGTGGTTCCACACGAAAGGCACCTGAACACTTCCGGTGCGCCTAAGGATCTTTTTGAATTGAGGGCGCGCCTGCCTGTTCAGGACTCTGGTAGACGGTATTGCGGTCACACAACCTTCTGCAGCGGTCCCGCTTTCAGCACCACGGCCAGCTCCCCAGCCTGGTGGAACTGTCCCAGGTGCTCTGAGGCCCCACCCCCTCTCCAGCTGGGCCCCTGGGCGCATCTCCTTGGCATCTTACCACCCTCCTCACCAGGACTCTGCTGCTTTCTGGTTGCCTCTCTTAAATGGCAGACTCCCGGCTCCGTCCCACCAGCGGCTCCTTCGGGCTGTCTGAACGTGGCGCGCGTCCTCTCCAGGGAAATAAGGCTCAGAGTGGTGCCCACTCTTTGCAGACCTCTCGTTGACATTGTTCCATACAGAAACGACAGAGCTTCATTTTGTGCAGTCCAAGGGAATGCTTCCCCAGAGAGCCCAGGGAGGACTGAGCGGCCCCTGGGGGGACGTGGGGTGACTCACAATGGCCACCCTCTTTATTGAGTCTCCGTGAGTCATGGCACCACCCAGCATGAGGGGCCGACACCTTCCCAGAGGCCCTGGAATGAACTCACAGAGATGCTCTTTGGTCCCATGTACCAAGAGCGTTGTACATATGTGACGCTACTCAGGCACCTAGAGAGGCAGACATGAACATGGTTGAGTCACACAGACCTCAGAGTGCAACCGGGGAACCGAGGCATGAGGGAAGGTGGTGCCGTGTGAGAGCAGACAGCAAGAAAGAGTGGGGGTGGGTCCCCCAGAGCAGGGAGAGGATGGGCCGAACAGGAAAGGGGGTGAATCCAGGTTCTGAGGAGAATCGCAAGGCAGGGAGAAGACTGTGGGCAGTGGATACAGGAAGGGGGCCGAAGCAGGGCAGAGAGCAGCTCTGGAAAGCTGGCGTGTGGCTGGAACCCCAGCAGGTGAACAAGTCCTAATCCCCAGGGCCAGTGAGTGTGACGTTAACAGAAAGAAGAGTCTGCAGGAGATGAGGACAAGATGGTGTCTTCAGAGTGAGGATGAGAGGCCAGTGCGACACTTGAGCTCACGGGAAAGGGCCATTTGGACACAGAGACAGACACGTGTGTAAGACAGATGGTGCAAGACACAGGGAGAAGAGGGCACTTATAAACCAGGGGACACTCATGCCCACAGAGGCTGGATGGAGGCTGGGAACAAAATTTTTCTCCTTCCCTTGGAAGGGAGTAGGCCTGCTGATACCTTGTTCTCAGATTTGCAGCCTCCGGAACAGTGAAATAAAAAAATTTCTATTGCACAAACCACCTATCTATGGAACTTAGCCACCGTGGCCCGGGGAGACTAATATAGTGGGCGGAGACAAGCCAAGTGAGGCCTCAGGCCAGTGTCAGGACCTCACGCTGATCTCAAGGGTAGCAACCCTGCAAAGCTCCTCAGAAAAACTGGGCTGGGAAGTGGGCTAATCAGATGCACGGGCAGCAGCCCACTGGGGGAGGTGCCACTGTGGGAGACCACGGGGCTGAGGATGCCCTGGTCACTTTCTCTTTCAGTTGTCAGAGCCGTGGCCAGTCCAGGCTGAGAGGCAGAAGCTTGGGCCGGATCTGAGAGACCCAGACCCACATCCCAGTACACAGCCAGCTCCCAGAGTCCCAGGTTTTCAAATACGAAGTTGAAATCACGCACCACGTTCGTGCCGAAGGGAATTAGAGGGGGTCATTGATGGACCTATGTGCACAGTGCGGTATGTCTCTGCTCACTGACTCACTGGCCTACTGGGTTAGCACAGAAGGGCACACAGAAGACGCCCCTGACAAAGGAAGGTGGGACCCCGGTCCACAAGCCTCTAACAGCTGTAGCTGTGTACCTGGCACAGGTGTGTTGCTCTGATATAGAGAAGCCAAGGACAAGTGTGCGGCCATCAGAGGCCTCAGACACAGAGCTATGGGGGAGTCTGGAGCCAACCACAGCAAAGGCCGCTGGGTTTCCTCTCTGGAAGCAGCACCAGGAGGCCTTCCCCACTGCTGGCAGCTCTGCCCTAGGAAGGCTGAGGGGCTGAGGGCCTGGGGCAGCGGCTCTGCAGTAGAGATGTGGAGGAGGAGATGTTTTCGTGTCTAATCCAACAACCTCAGTGCTCCACCTAGGACACCAGGTCCAGAGAAGGGACATGAATGTGTGTGGCTTTGCCATCCAGGCCTGTTATGGTTCCTCGTGGCCCAGCTTCTCCCCAGTCCTGGTCCTCTTGCAAAGCCGTGAGCAGCTACACAGCACCAGACTTTCCCACCACTGCCAGCCACTCACGAGTGGACTGAGACTTCCAGAAACAATGTGCAAAAAAACAAACCTTTCCTTCCTCGAGTTTCTCATGTCGGATGTTGTGTTCCCACATCGAACGAGTAATTGAGACACAACCAGAGGCAGATGTTACTCATCCAACCAGTGCATTTGGTGTCCACAGGGCCTCAGACCCCTGTGCATCAGTCCCCCAGACAGCGTGGGAAAGCTTGACCCGGCCTCATGAGTCTGCATTCTATCAGGGCGCCTCCACCACAACCAACGAGCCACAGGGCACTCGAGCAAGCAGAGAGCACAGGAAGGAGATCAGAACCCGTGCTGTGAAGAACACATGGGGTGTCAGGAGAGGGAGGTGTGGTTTGGGGAACCCCCAAACGAGGTGATATCTCAGCCACCAGCCATAGGGAAGGTGATGGATATGTCCGCAAGAACAGGTCCCCAAGGACTGGGACTTGACATTCAAGGATGTAGGATAGTAGAGAAAACACACATGCATACGTACCTGCCTACAGACACGTACAGGCATGTGAGCACACTTGTGCATAAATATAACCATACTTATACATGCACACAGAGCCACCCCTGAGTATCTGTGGGGCACTGGGCCCAGGACCCTGTCTTACTTCCCTGCTCATTGCTAAGACTCCATACCAGACACCTAGAACTTAAGGGAGAAAAGGATTATGTTAGCTCAGAGTTTCAGGAGGTTTTAATCCACTCATGGATGACTGCCCATGGCAGGAAGGGTCTGGTGCAGTACCCAGCTGGAGAGAAGCTGCTCAAGGCACCACAACAGAAGCAGGAGGGATTGGTTTAGGGAGAGGTGGGGCCAAGAAGATAGCCTTCCTGGCCGAATCCACCATCAACTCTCACACCTTCAGTAATCCCCCACACCCTCAGTGATCCATCCCTCCGGACCAAGCCCAGCCTTCTAATAGCAGGTGCAACCCACAGATAATCCACAATATCCAGATCCACTAGGTTTTGGGGGGCATCCAGATCTGCACCCTAACCTCCCCAAAGACACAAGGCTCACCATGGTCAAGTCCATTACCTACAATTGCATGATATTTGCATTCGCCCTCCACGCACACACCCCTGTAGCATTTGAGTCGTCTCGAGGTGACTCATAGGGCCTGACTCCCAGGGTGAGCACTTTTTGCACTTCACGCTCCAGGAAGTCTTTGTGGTTCCTGACCCTGTTGACTGAGGCTGGCCGCCCTCCGGATGTGGAGCCTCGGCACAGAGCTGCCTGCGGGCTGGGGACGTGTTGTGTTAAAGACCCTCGGCTCATCCTAAGTGCAGAAGACGGTAGCGCAGAGCACATGCTAGGAGCTGGGTGATGGTTCTGGTAATTTTCTGTGAAGAAAGCATTGTAGAGGATTGTAGTGGTGTCAGGGAGATCGGTGAGCTGGGGAGAGTGAGGACCAAGCCCACGGGTCTGCGGTGGAGCTCGTTGAGGGGTGCAGACCCCTCCAGCAGTGGAGGAGAGGCAGGAGCAGGGGGTGGGGCCCGGTGAGCCCAGGTGTCCTCAACCCCAGGAGACACCCTGGCTCAGACTCATCAGCCCAAGGCAGACAGGTACTGAGAAAACCTGGTCGGCACCGTTGGTGCAGAGAGATGGCTGAGTGGGGACGGGCCAGACAGGAAGAGATTGCAGTGACATAAGGGGAAGGTGAGAGTGAAGACCGGGGAAGGACATTGCAGTCAGCTCAGGCTAAGAGGGTGGGTCACAGGCCACAGGGGAAACAGCCTAGTTCCTTCCACAGCAGAAAGCGGGCCAGAGAGGGCAATGGAAATGAAACGTGAAGATTCACAGACGCAGCGAACAGGAGAAGGTGTGGCAGTAGTTGGGCTAGGCACGCATGGCGCCACACACACATGACAGACAAAGCAGCAACGCCAGCACCCTTCAGACCACACACAGGCGCATACAGAGTGTGCACACTGAGCCGGACATGGCAGCCCGCTCCTGTGATCCCAGCCCTCCGGAGGCTGAGGCAGGAGGATTGCTGTGAGTTGGAGGCCAACCTAGGCTACCTAGTGAGCTCAAGACCAGCCTGAACTACACAGCAAGACCCTACCTCCAAACAAAAACGCGTAATTAAAATGCATGCCAGCAATCATCCAAAAGGTAGGGGTACTTGCTACACCCTCTATAACCCTGCACACCGTCTGTGACCCCCACAGCCTCCGTGACCCCCATAACCTAATAGAGAAACATCTCACGAGTTCTAACACTCCTGAGTAGGTGTAAGAGACTGTGGGGCTCCCGTGCTGGGGTTCCCACGTGGAGCCTCTCAGCGTTCCCACACATGGGGCTGGGCTTTCTGTGTACGACCTTGGCTTAGAGTTAGCTACAACCTCCTCCTTCCTGGCTACAGCAACCTGACCAGCCACAGCCACCTTCTCTGGCCCCAGCCTAACACTTTTGCTGGCCCTGGCAGATGGCCAGCCAATGCTGAAACCCCTGATTTCAGCGTGGACAAATCTCCCATGAGCGCCTAGCCCACCTGCCTGCTCTCTCAGCTGCCCCACTTTCTCCTCTTCTGCCCAGTCCCTGACCACGTACCACTGGCAGGCCAATCCTTGGCCCTCACACTGGCAAATCCACTCATACTAAATAGAAGCTACACTCACCCCGTAATCCATGGACAGAGCCTGATGGGCAGACTTGCCTCAATAAAGAAGGTCACCAGGAGCATCATTTTCCCCACTGAGTTGTTGTGGCCAGTCATAGTCCGGTGTGACCAGAGTCCTTTGGCTTCACTGAGACAGTTCCTATTGGGCCACTAAGTCCCAAGACACGGTAGCACCCATATGATAACTGCCACCGGCATGTGTGATTATCAAGCTGAGAGTGAAGGAAATAGGCTTAAACAAGTATGTTATTTAAAAAAAAAAACAGAATCACTGGTCTAAATTTGCACAAATGCTGCAAAAGAATAATAAATCAAAAGGCGAGGTGGTAGAAATGGGCGGATAACGGCGGAGGTAGCAAAACAGGGAAGAGAAGAGAAATCAAAAGTCAGGGACAGAGACAAGAGCCGTTTTACTTTCTAAAAAAGATTATAAAATGTTAAACTGAGTCACACTGAGAAAATAACACTTTACCAAGATCAGGAATGATAGAAATTAATCACAGATCCTACAAATATTAAAAGAAAGAGGATATACTGTACGACATTCGTTGTGACCATGAATTAGGCACTTTAGGCGAAACGGGAAAGGCATTTAAATGTGTCTTCTAAATATGTCACAAGAACAAGTTTGAAAGTCTTGATGTCCCCACAGTCGGTGGAGAGATTACTCATGTTACTTAGCAACCCTGCTCCAGTGCCCACCTCAGCAAACAAAACAGAACTCGAAGATTCAAGTTCAAAGTGATTCACAAGCGAATTCTTCCCAACAGCGAGGCGGGAGAACGGAGAGCCGCCTTTGCACAAGATCTCTGGAAGATACCGAGGAAAAATTGCTGGGCACGCATACTGAGGCAACCTAGTATTTACCTTCAAAACTCAACAAACAGGTATTAGAAGCAAAGAAGAGAAACGGGTCTCTCCCGTGGACCAAGATATAAAGACAGTAAGCGAATTATCACTACAAAATGGAACTCCAGGGACGAATAGCAAGGGCACCGCTTCGTGGCTGAGTGTCACGAATTCCAGGCACACGAGGTAGTAAATATTTGGAAAGGCATCGATACACCTATGGAATGAAAGAAACAGGTGGGCAAATGATCGTCTGAAATTGTGCAAAACATACACACGTGCATGAGCTAAATCTCAAAACCATTCAGATGAAACTCTCCCAGCACACGAGGGCTGGGTGGTAACTTCGTTTTTCGGAGAAGCATTTCTATAAAATACCTACCACAAAACTCACACTTATGGGTTAGCTATGGAAAGTTCCGCACATACCATCAAAAAGGCCGCTGTCCCTGCCACCCCACACCTAGTCGCACAGTACCAAAGGTGACCATCGGGGCAGGGAGGGCAAAGATAAAATAAAAGGGACAAAGGGAGAAAAGAGAGAGATTGCAGTTGTAGGCACGTGGGTCCTGTGGGGTTTTTGCCCTTGTGTTTTTTAGGAAAGAGGAACTCTCTTGGGTCACATAGAAAATATATACTCTAATTAATGTATTCTATGTAAGTATTAAAACTTCCTTTTTACGTGTTTTTATTATAACATTTTTTTTAAATCAAAGGCAAAATATGGGCTGCAGGTTGGACACTCCTGGTCTATAAACACACAAGGGGACGGACACACACACACAGGTAAAAATAACACATGCCACGAGTCAGGTCACTTGGCACGTGCTTTTAAAACAATGTGCTATGTCTCCCAGCCAGCAACTACCAAATAGAAAATGAACCTTTATAAAAACAGCCACTCAAGTAGCACCCACAGTCACGTAGCAAGGTGCCCAGGGAGAGCTGCAGAAGGCCTCGGCGGGGAATCTAGGCCACGTGACTCAGAGAAGTAGGAAAGGGAAAGAGAGGTCATTCCCCAGGGAATTGACGCCGGCTGGAAATGTCCACCCCGTGGTGGATTCTGGCAGAATCTTCTATGAGAAGTGACAAGATTCCTGGGATAAAAACAAAGAACCAAAACCAGCCAAGGGAATCGACACAGAAGCGTCTGGCCCAGCACTCAGCAGCACTGCGGGTCCACGAGGAAAGGAGGGTGGCCACAGGTGACGCAGGAAGCAGCTCCCCCGGAAGCAGCACCTCCAGCCATGATGACTGGGTCCAGCCCCAGTTTCCTGACGCTTCACGCGTCTGGAATTCAGAGAAAGAATTGTAGAAAAAATAAGACAGTAAGATAGTGTCATCCTTGACTCCTGAATTTCAAATCTTTTTTTTAAATTTCCTTTGATTCTTTGAGACAGGGTCCTACGTCATAGTCCAGGCTAGCCTTAAACTCAAGATCCTCCTGCCTAGGGCTTCTGAATGTTAGGATTAAAGATAGGCATAGGCATTCTCAGCCAAATAGTGATCTGTCTATAAATTCATGTATTCATTGTGGTATAGGTCCCCGAGGCTGCAGAAAAGGCAGTGGGCACAAGTGCATTCCAGGGCAAGCAAACCTGAGAGGGCAGTGTGCCACAGAGCCAGCTTTCTGTCCCCAACTAAGTTCTGGCCAGGTCACTGTGTGCATGGTGTCCAAGCTGAGGCCCAGGAGAGGCCTGAGGAGAAAATCTTCACCCAGGGTGGGCTGCAGGACCATCAGGTTATACTGGTCTCAGAGCCCAGGGACCTGGGACTGGATGTACCATGCTCCATGGGTACAGAATCTTCCCTGGGCCATGCAATCATTGAGATCCTAGAAAGACCTCAGAAAAGAGCTTCATGTGAGACCGCAGGCCACATCTTCTAAGTGTACACTCCACAGGAAAGGCAGAGAAAGCCTGCCCCAGATGCTATCACCATTGCCACTCCCACCAACAACACAACAACAAACACGATTAGAAGGCTTCTATGTGGAAAAAAAAAATACCAAATCCTCAAATCCCTGAAAGGACATAACCGACTCTCCTAAGGATATCCCCACCACGTTTAGGTTGCTGTAGGAGCAGTGTCATCTGGGAAAGGAGTGGAACGGAACTGTCCTGGGGCAGCAGGGAGCCCTAGCAGGAGCCACAGTGCTGAGGGCCTCGGCTGGGGGAGAGGGGGTGACACACTCGGGCCTCTTAATCATGGTTTGCCACGGACACCGCAGTTCCAAGTGAAGCATGTATAATAAATAAACAAACACCAGTCTCAACAGGGGCATGGAGACTCCAAAACTCACAGGTGGCAGAGCTCTGAGGGGAAGTCCAGGGTCTGAATATTTCAACTTCCCTGGATGAGGTGAAGAGAGATTGCAGAAAGAAACTGGACCTGAGGGCAGATCAAGGAAAATCACTCATGTGAACATCACACGGGAAAGACTGGATAAATGAAGGCAGCACCTGAGTGGCCTACGTGAGCACCACCAGTGATCTAATGAGCTTTCAGGTCCCGCAGGGAATGGAACAAGATTGAGGGTGGCTATGACACTACTGTGCCCCCAGAGGTGGGAAGGGAGCTGGGAAGGGTCTCTGGTGGGCTGGGGACATGGGGAATTCTCAACCCATTCTTGTGGGACCAGAAAACACCCTGTAAAAAAAAAAGAAGTGGGGAATGAGGGCACATTCTTTAAAGGTGAAAGAGTTAGTCCTAATCTTAGCTCCGTTCCCTCCCTGGGCTATGATGTCCACACCTGAAATTTAAAGGAGAGGAGGTTTTATTTGGCTTATGTTTTTTAGGGTTCAGTCCATGGTCAGCTGGCTCCAAGGCAGAGGTGTGCAGCGGAGGCCCACTGCTCACCCCACCACAGCCAGGCAGCAGAGAGAGAAAGGAGGAGCCGGGGACAAGGACATGCCCTTTCAGGCCACACCCCTGTGACCCGCCTCCAGCTGGATCCCACCTCCCAACAGCCCAGTCATGAACCCATCTGTGGACGGGTCCACGGTCGAGCACATTTCCCCGGGATTCTGTCACCTCCCACACACAGGGGGCTTTGGGAGGAACACTGCAGATCTCAACTATAATCCTCACCAACGAAACAAACAAAAGAAGTTGGCGAAATCCCCGGAGTTCGTGTGGGAGGGAACCCACAGAGAGGCACCAAGAGCCTGAGGGCCCACGTGTGAGTTTCATGCTGGGGTTCGTAACACGTAAGACGTGAAGCAACAGTAGCACCACACAGCACGGTGCAGAAAAGGCTCCAACAGAAAGGTGGCCGTGCAGGTGGCGGCAGACATTAGGGCAAATGACTCGACCCTAATTCTTGGTAATATGATTTTATATCTGGCACTGTGGTGCTTACACGTTTTGTCTTGTTGCTTAGGATTCCTTTGGCTATTATGGGCCTCTAGTGGTTCCAGATACATTTTCAGACGATTTTTTTCTAGTCCTGTGAAAATTGTTGTTGGAATCTTGATTGGGATTGCATTGAATCTGTGTTTCAGTTTTGGTAGTCTGATCATTTTGAGAACATTGGTTCTGCCTATCCAGAGACAGGGGATGTCTTCCCAATTTCTAATATTCTCTTCAGTTTCTTTTCTTCAGAATATGATAGTTTTCAGTACAGAGGCCCGTCATGTCCTTAGTTAGGGTGATCATAGGTATTTGATTTTCTTTGAGGCTACTGTGAATGGAATTGTTTTCTAATCTCTTTCTTTATGTTTTCATTGTTGCTGTAGAGAAATGCTATTGATTTTTGTATATTGTTTTAATATCATGCAACTTGGCTGAATTTGTTGATTAGTCCTAAGAGTCTTATGGTAGAGTTTTATGGGGTCTTCTTTGCAAAGGGTCACATTATCTACAAATAAAGACAGCTTGACTTCTTCCTGCCCTATGCACATTACTTTTATTCCATTCTCTGGCCTGGTTGATTTGGTGAAGGTTTCAAGCACTCTGTTGATTTGAGGGGGAAAGCTTTTCGTTTTCCCCCATTTGGTATGATGTCGGTTATAAGATTTCTAAACTGTTTGACGACTTAAGGTGGGATCTTTCTACACCCATTTTTTATTAGAGTTTTGATCGGGAAGGGATTTTGTATTTTGTCAAAGTCTTTTTCTGCATCCATTGAGATGATTATGGGTTTTTGTCCTTCCTTTTGTTAACGTGGTGTATTGCATTAATTAATCTGCGTGTGTCGAACTAGCCTTGCATTCCTGGAATGAAGCTGACTTGGTCATGGTGTATGATCTTTTTAATAATTTGTTGCATTCTGTTTGTAAGTATCTTATTGAGGATTTTCGTATCAATATTCATTAAGGAAATTGGTCTGTAGTTTTTTTCTTTGTTGGGTCTTAATTGGGCTTGGGGATCAAGATGATACCTGCTTCCAGGAAGGAATTGGGCAGGGCCTCTCTTTCAATTTTGTGGAAGAGTTTAGTTGCCACTAACTCTTCCAATAAGAAGACAGAGATGATGAGAATGAACGAGAAATCAGGACTCTGCTGTCTACAAGAGGAAAAATTTAAACACTAGGTAATTTAGGAGGTAGAGGAAAATAGGGAGATTGTAAAAGCAGAGAACATAGGGTCATAGCGTGGCCCTCGCGTGGAAGGCAGCACGCAGCCCCTGGTGGAATAGCAGGGAGACATGAAGGGGGAGGGCTTCGTGATGAAGGGGCCAGTGCCACAAAGCCACCGCAGTGGGGTATACATCTGGTTAAGAACATGCCTGCAAAATCTAAGCAGAAAAAACTGATGGGAAAAAATAGTCCTCGCCAGAGAGCTGGACACATTTATACACTGTGTCTCAGGAACTGAGAGGACCAAAGACAAAGGCAAAACAAAACAGATTTGCAACCTTAATGAAGGTGCAATGGAGCTGGACAGCACCTCCAGCTGGCGTGATCTCACTGGCCTTACGGTCGACTGTCCCAGGCATGCGGCCCCTCATTCCTAGGGGACATGAGATAACCAATGAGATCGGTCATATGGCGGCTGAAAACGTGTCAATAAATTTTACAGAGGCAAAAATCCTGCCTTGTATGTTATCTGATGATAAAAAAATTAATTGGAATTCAATAATGATAAGAAATCTAAAATAAATCCTCCAGTATCCAGGAAAGAAGCAACACACATCTCTGTAATGTATAGAGGTCTACAGACACTAAAAACTTAGCTCCACAAATTTTCTTCATGGCTGCTTGCCGTGAACCCCCAGTCCTGCCACCTGTCTTAGACAAACCCTGGTCTGCTTTCTGTCCGCAAAAATTTGCCTTTTAGGGATTTTTGTATTAAAGCAGCTGTGCAATATAGAGTCTGTTGCTTCTGATTTCTTTTTCTTAAAACAATGCTTCTGAGGTTCATGCATTATGTAGCATACGGCTTAGTTTGTCAGTTCAATTATTGAACAGTGTTTGTCATGGTTCAGATCTAAAGTGTCCCCCAAAGACCCCCGTGTGTGGAAGGTGATTGGACCACAGGGCACCGTGCTCATCCTGGATCCATGAGTGGATGGTTTCACGACTGACTATGTGGACAGGAGGTAGTGGACGGGGGTGGCCGCTGGGTGTGGCTCTTCCCCGACCCCTCCCTCCTCTCTCTGCTTCTCGGTTGCTTTGGGGGTGAGCAGCTCATCTCCACTGTTTCAGTCAGGATCTAGAATGTATTTGGACACGGTGGAGTATCTAGAGATTTCATGTGCTGTTAGCCTGGACAGGAGCGACAGGTAACCCTGGGAGTGGTGGGTCCCTGAGGGCATGGCCTGGGTGGGCACACTCTTGTCTCAGTCCTCCCACACCCCTGATCTTTCTTCTTGTGATACCATGATCAGCTTCTCTCCAGTGGGGCCTTTGCCAGGGCCTTCCACCATAGCCTGTTGCCCGTAAGTGCACTAAGACCTCCTGAAACTGTGAGCTAAAGCAAGCCTTACCTCCCTTCAGTTGTGAGAGTGAGCATCAGGCACTGTATCCCAGCAACAAAAACTTAACTAAGACGTCGGCCCTGCCCTTTTATCTCACCACTTCTGCTCTGGCGCCAGCCTACCATGGATGTAATCCACTGCAACGGTGAGCCAAGGTAAACCTCTCCTCTCAGCTGCGAGTATCAGGTATTTGTCTGGTGACAAGAAAGGTGACAGAGGCAGGGTTCCATCGTACATGGATTCTGTAATTTGTTTAAATGTTTGCCAGTGATGAGTATTGAAAATTTTTCACATAGGGCCTAGATACATGGAAAATTCCATGTGTGAAAAATTGTCCCTATATGGTGGTTTGGGGGCGATGGAAGCTTTAAGGTGTGGGGCCTAGTGGGGTGCTGGGAATCCCGTGGAAGGGGTGACTGCCAGTCTCGAAGGCTGAGTTTGCTCTGCAGAGAGGGGTTGTTATAAGTGAGCCTGGCCTCTTCTATGTGCGATTGGTTCTGTTATGCTTCTGCACTAGGATATGACATGGGATAGAGGTGCTTCCCCAGAGGCTGGACGTACAGGGCAGTCTTATCCCAGACTGTCTGTCTCCAAAACCGTGAGCTAAAGCAGCCAAACACCGGCTGCATGTCCTGATGGCAGAGACAAGTGGGCTGAGTGGGGTTCTCCTACGTCACACTGCCAAGCCCACCCACCTGCAAATCTTGCGTGGTTCCATGTTTCAGTTCTCTCGAGTTGATCCTGAGGGGTAGAATCACTGGGTTGTACATTAAATCTTAACAAAACAGCTCAATGGCTCTCCAGAGTGATGGTCCCCTGCTGCATCCAGGAATGTGGCCCAGGAGGAGCCCCGCTTCCCATCCTCAGCACCCCAGTCATTGTCCTCTGCTCTCCCTGGAGCCCACCTCGGCTCTCCTCTCTGTGGGCCATCTGCACTTCCCAGGTGATCAATGACACTGACCCCTCCCCACCACACACACACACACACACACACACACACACACACACACACACACACTGCCCTCTGCCCTCTGGGAGCCCACAGTGCCTGTGACTGTGGGTCACTTACCTTTCCCTGTGACTGATGGTGCTGAGGTTGCATCCATGCACATTCTGGTCATGTGTATATCCGCTTCTGTGAAACATGTATCCAAAGCGTTCCCCATTATTTAATTGGACCGTTAATATTCTTATTACCACAGTACAGGAGCTCAGGCTTTACACGTATTTTTTCACCATCTGTAGCTAGTATTTTCACCTTATTAGCAGAGTCTTTAGGTACCAAAGTTCATAATTTGATGAGGACTAATTTACCATTTTTCTTCTCAGAATTGTGTGTCTCCTGTCATGTCTGAGAGCTCCGTAACCACCCCATGGTTACAAGGATTTTTCATGTTGTTTAACTCTGCGAGACGTTCAGTGTGAGCTTTTACAGTTAAGGGTAAAATGCATTTTCAATGAATTTTTGTGTATGACGTCAGGGACGAGTCTAAGATCATTTGAGTTGTGCATATGGATAACCACAAGTTCGAAAGCCACTCCTCAAAAAGACAATTGCTCTCTCACATGGGATTATCTTGACACCTTTGTCAAAGATCAAGAAGTCATGCACACAGGGAAGGCTGTGTGGCAGGAGCCCACCATGTGTTCTTTTACCCATGCACCTTTCATGGAAGCCAAGCTACATTGTCCGTATGGCTTTGTGCCAAGGTTTGGAAGCGTGGTGTATGTCCCTAACTTTGCTTTTCTTTATACCAATTGTTTTATTTTTATATGCATTTTAAGATTTGCTTACTCAAACCTAACTAAAAACCTATTGAGAATCAAGAGGGATTGAGTTGAGTGGTGGATGGGCTTGAGGAGAATTCCCAATGAATCTTCAGATCTATGGACATGAAATATCTCTTAATTTAAGCCTCCTAATCTCTCAGCAATAGTTTATAAATTTTATTGTAGGAGTTCTATACCTTTTCAGTTAAATTTATTTCTAAGTGTTTATTCGTTTTGTGCTACTGGGACTCTAATTGTTTGGTTAATTTTGTTTCTGGGTTATCTGTTGTTAGTTAATAGAAACACAATTGATTTTTGTGAGTTGATCTTGTATTCTAGACTTTTAAATAAAACATGAAAAAAGAACTTACAGAGGAAGCAAAAAATATTTTTCAAACTTTGTCATAACCAAAGTGAAAAGAGTCAAAAGCTTGTGCAATGCAGGTAAGACATTGCTTCTTGGAAAAGCTATGGTTTAGGTGCAAATATCAATATTAAAACAAATAAAACTTAAAAATTAGGTGTCAAAATTCCACTTTAAAAAGTGAGAAAATGAAGATACAATTAATTTTTAAAAAGAAAAAATTAGGCACTTCACTAATTAAGGAGGGGAAAAATGAGAATATTAAAATATAAAAACTGTTTTTTTAAAGGGTTAATAACATTTTTAAATGCCTAGCAACACTGATTAAGAAGTTTAAAAAAAACAGATCACACCAATGTGAAGAAAGAAAAAAATGTTACTTTCCCTGCAGAAATGAAAAATTTTCAACAATTCATTTTTTAAACCGTTTTGGGAAAGTGTTCGGACCCGGAGCCCTCACACTAATCTCCATCCCCAGCCCATTCTTACTTTGATTTCCAAACAAGGTCCCACCAAGTCACCAAATTGCATCAGGGTAGGCTTGAACTTACGATCCTCCTGCCTCACCGTCCCGACATGCTGAGGTTACAGTCTATATCGCGAGTACTCATGACCAAAACTTTATGTCAATGACAACTTAGCCAAACTTGCGAATTCCATGGAACACAGAGGTGACAAGATTCATACACATTACAGAAAATCGCGGAAAACTCTTAACAATGTCCTTCACAAACGTAAGTAAAACAATCCTTAATAAACAAGGTGCGGATTGAGCCTAGCAGAATGGGAATATGAAAGCTACTCCTGGACTCACGGGAATGAAGAGTTGCTGCAACATTACAAGTTAGTTCATTAACATAAACAACAGAAGAGCAGATCTTTGGGCACCATCAAGAGATACAAGAAACCTGGCACCCAGTTCCACACCACTCACCACAAAAACCCTCCGCAAGGTGGTACAGGGCAATGCCCCCCATCTCCTGGAACAGCCCAACCTCGGGCTGTGAGCCTGTCTGTGCCCTTGGAAGGGCAGGGCTGTGGGAGAGGCAGAGCTTTGCACCCCGTGATCCTGCTGCCGCCTGTCATTTAAATAATGTCCTCAGACAATTTACTGCACAACAAGACCCTTTCCACCTGCCTCTGGCCTTCAGGAGAACGGTCTTTAAGTCAACTGGTGCTTGGCATCAGAATGTTGGGGGCCACTGTCATACACTGTCTACAAAGATCGCCTGCACCTAGTGCCACTCCCAGTGGCCAAATGTTGGCTGCTTTCTTCCAACAGCGCAGGAAGAAAGGAGGCACGCAGACGCTGGTACGTTAAATGCACACTATCATCCTCAGTGTCCTTGGAATGCCTGCAAGTTCCAGAGATACCGCCTTCTGTGCAAGGCGGGAGCGTCTGCTGCACCGTGTACAGGGGACGATGGGCATGAGAAGCTGTCCCGCCATGGGGATTCGGAGGGAACACATGAGGATCAGATGGAACAAAAACACCTCAGCCCATACTCAGACATCACTGTTGGATGAAATGCAATTGATCTGACCTGACAAACACCTTCCAACTCTGAGCAGCGATTCCAGCCGGGATGTGGACCTCAAGGTCAGTGTGCAGAAGTCAGTGGTCTCCAATATCTTTGGGGAGGCAGCAAGAAAATGGAAAATGAAATAAAGTAATTACATTGATAATAACACAAAACACATCGAGGAACAAATAAAACAAGATCTGTTCAAAGCCACTTCGCTGAAAACAACAAAACACCATTGACAGTCATTTAGGAAGATATAGTGCAGAGAGATAAGTACAGTCCTTGTGAACCAGAGAACTCAGAAGTCACACAATGTGGCAGCTCTCCCCAGCTTAATGAACAGCTCAATACAACCTCAATCAAAAGGTTTGAGCTCTTCATGAAAATGAAAAGTGTTAAATGTGTACATTTTCCAGATCTTGGATAGACAGTGATTTCTTAGAGAAGGCATAACAAGCAATAAAGTTTAAAATTCATCACATATTTCATCAAGATAAAAGCACCCAACTTATTAATAAATACCATGAAAAGTTTAAAAAAAAGTGCCACAGTATGTGAGCAAAAGTCTCCATTAGATAGACAGAGGATATCAAAGGAGATGCAACACAGACACTGGTACGTTAAACACACAAGATTGTCCCTCAGGGTCCTTGGAGCGCCTGCAAGTTCCAGAGATGTCAACTTCTGAGAATGCTCAACTTCCCTCTATGAAATGAGTATTACTTGCATTTGATGTCTATATACATATCTTCTCATATATTTAAAATCATTTCCAGATAACCAATAACCCTAAATCTCATGTAAATATTAAGTACATCATTTTGTGTATTGTTTAGAAAAAAATGGTAGGAATAGTCTGTACATATTCGGCATAGGGACAAGTTTTTTAAATACTTTTTTGTCTGTGGCTAATTCCATAGATGCAGGGCCTTCAAAACAGAGGTTCAAATACATATACAATTTAAATGTAACCCGAGCCAAATGACACTCTATTTATTCCTATAGAAATGGTTAAAGCCAGTCGGGCCCAGGGGTGCAAACCTGTAATCTTAGCATTCTGAGAGTCTGGGGCAGGAGAATTTCAAGTTCAAGCCTAGCCTGAGAAAGCATAGTCCTTATTTGCTGTGAAGGTTTTGCTTGAATGGGCAACCAAAAATGACACTTGGCAGGAGAAGTAGCTTGGTGTGAAGGCCCTGAGTGCAATCTGTAATACTGTAAAAAATAATTAAAAGAATAAATAAAAATACACTGTGTCAACACCACAAAATACGTGATGAGTTAGAACACCCATCCTCGTATCACTAACATTCCTGTCACTGGGACACTATAGCCCACACTGGCAACTTAAAGGAGGAGAGATTTATTTTGACTCAGTTTTCAGAGAATCTTGCCCACTGTCCAAGTCACGTTTACATGGCTGGGACACAATACCTGACACTCACAAGCTAGGGGAGCAAGGGTTTATCTTAGCTCACACTTTCAGGACGTCTCAGGGCATTCGTAGGTGGCTGGCAATGGTGGCAGCCCATGGCACAGGCCTAACTGGAGAGAAGCTGTTCATAGGCTGGCAGACAGCGAGGCAAGTCATCAAGGAAGGGCAGAGCCAGGACTGACCCTCCCAGGTCGTGTTCCACGGATCTGTCCCTTCCAGGCCAAGCCCTGGTGTTCTGCCCCTCTGGCCAGGCCCCTCCTCTCAACAGTACATGATTCCATAGCTATTCAACAGAATCCGGTGCACGAGGCTTGGGGGGACATCCGAGATCGAAACCATAACAGTCCTTGGTTGATTGTCTGCAAGGCAGAAATGGCGTAGCAGAGGGATCTGGTAGAGGAAAACCACCCATCCCACATCAGTCAGCAAGCAAAGACCAAGAGGGAGGGAGGGGGGAAGGAGGAGGAAGAGGGAGGAGAGAGGAAAAGGGAGAGAGGGTGATGGAGAGGGAGAGAGAGGGAGGGAGAGGGGGAGGAGCTTGCTCTGGCCTCTGCCATGGGCTTCCCCTGTTGCTGGCTGACTGTGAATGTGAGACCTTCTGAAACTAAATGTTTCCTCCCTTAAACTGTGGATGTCGGATATTCTGTCATAACAATGCAAAAGAAACTAAGACAGGCGTATTCTAATTTTAAACCATAACCCTCTTTCCCTGCCCCACAAAAGATCCCGTCCAGCCTGTTACGCAAAATGCACTTAGCCCCTCTCCAAGAGTCTTAACAGTCCCAGCACCACTGAAAAGTCCAAATTCAATGTCTTCCCCGAGACTCGAGGCAGACTCTTCGTTGTGAGCCATAGTGAAAATCAAAAGTTATTCCAACATAAAATGACATATAAACTCAAAAAAGAAGAGCTGGAGAACAGAAGAGAAGGCCAAAGCAAGACCAAAACTCAGCCGTGCAAACGCTCAGCCTTGTGCCTCTATGTCCAGCACCCGGGCTGGTACGCTGTGAGCTCCACAAAGCTTGAGCGGCCCTACTCCATGTTGTTGCTGTCTGTAGCCTATACGGCCTCTCTTGGGATTGCTCTGCTCAGTGCCTATCTCTTTCTGGGGCAGAGGGCCAACATCCCTGGCACATCCAACTTCCTATAGTTTCCACTGCACCTTTGACTTTATGCTATCAGCTACACACATTACCCAAGCAAGAGTACGTAGCCTGGTCTACCAGGCCTTCTTCTGAAGTCTGCGTGGAGGCCACCATGACCCACACAACGCTTGCATCCTTCATTCCTAAAACACGAGCCCTTGGTGGAAGATGGCAAAACTTGGCAGCAGCTTGAGCAATAGAAAAATCCTCCCTGGTCCCCTGAGTGTGGTGCAATGAATCTTGGGGAACTGATTACCTAGGTGGCACCTATGGAGTTGGGCACCATAGGGTTCTCCCCTTGAAACGAAGTATTTCACTGGAATTTGTTCTTTTATAGTCCCGAGTTTGTGTTTTCTGTGGTAGGGGCACTTCCTGAGATACTTTCAAGGCAGGCGGCCTGTCGTCCTCGTGCAAAATACTTGGCTTCTTTTTCATGTTGAGCTTTTCTGTCACGTGTGTGCTCTATGGCCTCGGCTTTGCAGCTGTGTCCTCTCTGGCCAAGATGCAGATTTCTTAAGTTATTTGACTCTGCTTGGCTCTCCTATTTCCTACTGCAGATCTGGATAAAAGCAGTAAGCAGTAGCCATGCTGCAGCCTGAACACTGAGCTACTTCGGAATTTCCTTTGAACTAATTAATTTGAATTCAGCCTCACAGTCTTAGAAAGGGCAGAATTGTAGACTAGATCCTTCCCAAAATGCAACTTGCGTGGCCTCCAGTTCATCTTCCAGGCTTCTCCTTCCTGACTGGAACCTCTTGGTCCTGGCCATCACTGTCTACCTCCCGATGGGCATCCTGGTCTTTGAATCTCCAGCCAGAATCTCCCATCAAGCTCAGCTCACAGCTTTCTAGGGTTTCTCTAGTAAGGGTCTCTAAAACCTTTCCAAAGTCTCCCTGCACACAAGTTCTAAAAACTTGTAAGTCACACAGCCAGATTCAGTCTCAGCCACAGCCCCAGGTCTCCTGTACCAAATTTCTGTGTTAGTCTTTTCCTCCTTGCTGGGACAAAATACCCAACATCCACAGTTTAGCACAGAAGTTTAGCTCCCAGTTTCCAGTGGGTTCAACTCCCAGTCGGTTGATGCTCAGGCATAAATGGCATGGAGGAAGAAAGCTGCCCACTCCATCACGGGGGGAAGCAGAGAGAGAGAGAAGAGAGGAGCTGGGGACGAGAACACACCCCAGGGACCCATCTCTTCTCCTCAGGTATCATCCCCAGACTCTTTAAGCAGGCTGTTGAGGGACTTTTTTTTTTTTTAAATCTAAGCCATAACAACATCTTGCAGGCACTTCTAGTGAGGACATTAAATGCAACTGTCATTTTCTAAAATAGTCTGCTAAATTTTTAAACAATTATACGGACATCTGTCCTGTTGCTCACCAGTTCCATTTCAAGAGACTCAATATATGTGGCCTTGTAAGTGCTTCTGTAAGAGTGTTGTAGACAGCTTTGAACATGGTGGTCCCAGCTGAAAGCCACAACACCACCCACCAGTGCCTGTGTGGTCTACCTTCCCTTCCCGCCTGGGGTGGGGGGAAGGGCTGGGTGACAACCTCTTCTTCTCAGGGGATCATGGGATGTGGAGAGGAGAGAAGGCTATCACTGCGCCGGCAGCACTGTGTGCCTCCACCTGTCTATCTGCTTATTGTGACTGTTCCTCACGCCTTGACCATTACCACTTGTGCAGGTCCCTAAATTTAAACTTACGCACTGGAGGCTAAGGTAGAAGAATTACCATGGGTTCGAGGCCAGCCTGGGCTACATAATGAGCTCAAAACCAGCGCGGACTCTAGTGTGAGATCTTGGTTCAAAAACAATGAAACTTACCAAAAATTTAACCAAATATTCTTTGAAAAGAAACTTTATTAATAAAAAGGTATTTTTAATTACAATGCTATGTTTGTTTCGAAGTGTAAATTACAAGTTGGGTGCAGTGGCCCAGGTCTATAAGGCCAGCACTCCGGGAGTCTGAGGCGGGAGAATGGAAAGTCCAAGCCCAGCCTAGGCGACTCGTGACACAGTGAGATGCTGTCTCAAAACCAAAGAAATAAATAAAGCAGACTGGGAATGTAACTCAGTGGAAAAGCCCTGGGTTCCAACCCCAGTACTGTAAGCAAACAAAAAAGTTAGAAATAGCTAACCAAAAATTAATAAATATGATCTTAGACAGCATATCCCAGGAAGTCACCCAAAGGCCAGAGACGGGACGCCCAGGGCTCCATTAGGACGGTTCAAAGATAACAGGAACTGTGGATTTTGTTCAGCTTTAGAAGAGAAACACATCCTAACATGTGACAACATGTAGGAACCTGGGGGTGTTAAGCTGTTGACATAAGCTGGTCACAGAGTCAAACTCCTAAAACAGAGCAGAAAGGAGTGTGTAGTGTCCCGGTAGGAGGGAGGGCTGTGTAGTGTGTCGCAAGCTGACAGTGACTGTTAGGCCAAAGAAGGACCTGTGGCCAGACCCAAACAGAACCAGCAGCCAGAGACGCCAGAATGAAGTTTATGGTCCCCGTGACCTCGTGCCTGGGTGGCAAGTCCAGGTAGCAGGCCCCGTTACAGGGTGACCAGAGCTTTTACTTGGTGTGGGTGGATCAGCCAGGATGAAGGTGGGGGACCTGACTTTCTAGCTGGCATGTGAGTCAGGGGTTGGGCGGGAGAGAGTCAGCTGGGGTGGGTGGGTGGGCTGCAGGTCAAGGGAGACATGTTCCTGCTGAGGGTCACAGCTGTGGGCAAGGTTGTCATGTTGGGGCCGGAGAAGGTTCCTAAGGCCAGGAAGGAATAAGGGAGTAACCTCTCTAAGCCAAGTCACACTCAGAAGACCAAGCTCTGTGTAGCAACCGCTGAGGTGTCCAGCTGGGGAGCCGCAGCATGAGGACTCCATGGGTGCAGGGACCAGCTGTATGACGTGGCCATCCCCGCGTGTTCTGAAAGGTGTGGTGAGCACAGACCTTACATGTTCTTAGGGCATTTATAGAAGACAGAGGATGACAGGTGGGGAGCTGTCAGCCATGGGGGTGCAGGGAATCCTGGGAGGTGAGACCCCCGGCTGAGAGAAGGCTCATGTAGCCATATCAGTGGAGCTTTTTCAGCCAAGGCTTTATTGGTACACACACCTGCTTATATCCTATAAGCAGGGCTTGCTGAGCATGAGCAGAAGAGGGTAGTGAGCGCCCCTCTGAGCTCTCCATGTGTGGTTACATCTGGGCCCTCACTGTGCTGACCAGGCTGTGGGCCTTGCTGTCAAGATGGCCTTGCGGTTAGGAATACTGAGCTTGTTCGGCACTGGTTGCGTGTTTCCTATTTGTGCAAAGCGTGCGGGCTCTGCTCCCAGGCTACTCTGTATTTTGAAGAAGGGGCCAGCTTTCTCCCCACATTGGCAGTGAGGGCAGTAAGCGCACACGGGTGTGGCACAGTTTCCTTCCATCCCCTTCTGGGATCATCCACTAAAACCTGCCTTGGGCCAAGATGGTCCTCGATTTAAGGTGACCTTGCAGAGGACAGGGATCGTAAGTGACAAGTCCAGGTCGTGTGTCACGGAGTCCCAGCTTTGTGATGTGGCGTTGAAACCCAGGAGGGCTTTCTTTCTTTTATATGCTCTTTTGAGGGCTTTGTTTTGGTTTGGTTTGGTCGGGTTTGGTTTGGGTAATTTGTTTTGGGGATTTTTTGCGTGTATTTCTGCAGTGCTGGGGCCACCTGCGTGCTCTCCCACCAAGCTGCACCCCTCCTCCATTACAGAATATTTTTTTGTGCTTCTGTACTTTTGTACTTTGAGATGATCCTCAGCTCATTATGTAGTCCAGGGCTGGCCTCAAACTCACAGCAATCTTCTTGCGCCAGCCTCCTGAGTACAGGAATTACAGGTGCGCACCCCCACACCAGGCTTCTGTGATGCTGGGGAGTAGAACCCAGGGCCTTGTGCTTCCTAGGCAAGGGCTCTAACCCCTGAGCTACACCCTCCAACCTGAATAACAGGCTGCCAATCACCATCTGTAACTGCATCGGTGAGACAGAATGGGATCTAGTGTATTTCCTTTCCAGAAAGAAGTACTAAGAGAGCAGCACAGGAGATGCCCTCCCAGGGTACCTCCCCTGGCACTAGAAGCCACACAGCCCTCATCACATCTCTGCAGGGTGAGCTGAGCACCCCAGGCTCTGCTCCCAATCCTGTCACTGTGACAACCAGCACCAGAAAGGTGGGAGGGTGTAGACACCGCTGTGGGTGCCTCCCAGCTCAGCAGGCTCACGCAGCTCCACCCCTCCCTGGCACCAGCTCACACCGCGAGGGTGACGCCACAGCACGGCAGCCTCCCCGGCCCTCCGGCCCTCGAGGGGACCCCGTCCTCCTGGAGGTGCTGGTCCTCAGATGTCTTGTATCTCTCGTGTCCTTGTTGCGTGCTACTGCCGCTCATTAAGGACGGTGCGTGAGTTTCCTTTACTGAGCTTCTTTCTGACATGACGGCTGTCGCTGAGAACGGTTCCTTCTGGCCACACCACAGGGCAATCGGGCGCTGGGTTTTCTATGTGCTTGTCGAGCGCACAGGTGGCCTCCACGTGGCGAGACGCAGCGTGTCACCATTTTTAAAGCGTGGAGGGATCATGGTACGTGTCAAGGCCGTGAAGGACGCAGGGACTGCTGCCCCTGTGCACGTGTTACTAGCCATGGTGACAAGGCTGTGCAGGAGGTTGGCCCCCGGCCACATCCCCGGAGAGAGGACAGTAAAAGCCAGTTCCCACAAGGCCTAGCCTGTGCGTCTTCCCTACCTGCCTATCTGCATGTTGAGACAAGGGCTGCTGCGAAGTATGATGAGATGTGAGGAGATATTTGGACTGTACCAGGGGTCCAGGAAGACCTCCTCAGGGGGGCTGCCCCACCTCCTGTTCCCGCAGAATCAGCAGCTCACTGCATATGCGCTTCCCGTAGCATCACTGAGAACTCCCAAGGGGGTGCCACATTCTTGGGGCTTCTTACCTCCTCCAGGTCTGGAAGTCGCCCTACCTCTGCTCACCCAGGGTGGAGCTGCTCTGTCCTCCTGAGATAAGGACGTCTACACTTGAGCAACTGTGGGCGCTGACAGGTGCACCCACAAAACCCAAGACCTGATTGAGGATGGGTTCTGCAGACGCTCCACGGCGGCAGGTGGGGGTGCAAGAGAATGCACACTGCTGGGGTGTGGCCAGGACTTTCCCGCTTGGAGTAGGACATCTTCCCTCAGGGCAGAGAGAAGCTTGGGAATCCACTGTGTTCCATGAGGTGGGTCCTCAGGGAATCTGAGACGCAGAGCCTTCTGGGTATATGTCAGAGTTTGAATTTGGGCTGTCTTCCAAAAGCATCATGTGCTTGGAAGGTGATTCAACCAATCCACTGACTTCTTATGCTGCCAATAGGTGAGCTTGGATGAAAGGGATGGGGCATGGGGGTGTGACCTGGAAGGGGTGGAGCATGGGAGCTTGACCTGGAAGGGGAGGGTCACAGGGGCTTGTCCTGGAAGGGGCAGGTCACTGGAGCTTGAAATGGAAAGGGTAGGTCACTGGAGGCTGACCTGGAAGGGGCGGGTCACTGGGACATGACCCGGAAGGACACACCTCCCTCTCTGGCTCTGCCTTTCTCTCTGCGTCCTGTCTTCTCATGCCACGAGCAGCTTCTCTCGGGCTCGGCCCTCCGCCATGCCCTTCTGTTATTCCAGACTGCCATGAAGGGACTGAGACTTTCTGAAACTGTGGGCTAAAATAAAATTCCTCTCTTAGGTTGTGGGTGTCAGGCAATCCAAGTGTCCTGGCAGTGGGAGAGGGACTGAGATGCCGCATTCTTGAGTCAGGCCCCCAACACATGGTCTGTATCTCCAGCCAGCCAGCCTGCGTCATCCTAGGCCATAAATCCCAAAGTCCTGCATTTGGGGAATCTCCCCAGCCTCAGGTCACCAGCTGGTCAGTCCCTTCATGTGGAAGCTTCAGGAGATTATTTTGTAGTGTATTATTTAGGAACCTCTGGGGGGAAAAAAACAGAATTAAGATTAAATATGTATGAAAATCCCAGAGTGCTGGGATCGAGGGCCTGTGCCACCAGGCCCGGCAGGGTAGAGGTCCTTGGGTCAGGCCAAGCAGGGCATAAGCCTTGAACTGTTTCTCTTTGGAGGAAATTGATGAACAAAATGCTGCCCCCGGTCCCCGGGACCCAGCACAGGCATGGCCAGGGCCACACGAGGCCTCTGTTACGTGGTTCCCACCCACTGGTCAGGAGCCAGGAGCACGCTGTGGGACGGGAGATTATTTTAAGCCCAAACACAGGAGTTGCTATGCACAGCTGCTCTATTCTAGATGTAGTCACTTAATTGAGCAAATCAGCAGAGATTTTCGCTTCTAGATGCGACGCGTAACCTGGGGGAAACTCTGCCCTTGATTTTAATTAGGAAGGACAAATGAAACACATTTGCTGCGTTACCTCCGGGTTGCTTCCACGGGACGAGAGGAAAGCAAACTCTGAGAGCTCTGAAACGGGACAAAACTCAAAGATCAGCAGCACAATTTGGATTAAAAAGTTTTACAAACAGAATGAAAACAAAAAAGGAGCTACATCGGTTTATAGAGACCTGCTGAAAATACAAAGAGACGGAAAGATGCTCAGGGTCAGAGTGGGTGGCACCGAAGGTGACCCCAGCAGTCCTCAGGGTCCCTGGGCTGTCCATGGGACCTCAGCTGTTGTGAGTGGCTGTAGGTGCTCCTGAGGTGGTATCACCACCCTCCCTGGTCCCTTTCCTCTGTGGCATCTCTCTCTGAAGCTGGGTGCCCGATGCCATGGACAGATTCAGGGCAAGGCCTGTGTTTTGAGGGCCTGTGTTTGGAGAACAGCTCACAAGATGCACAGTCCCCCCAGCCCCTCCTGGGAAGGTGGAAGTGTGTGCTGGCGTGGCCCGGCCTTGAGATGCTTTGCAGCCTTGTGAGTCAGCCTGAGCCGGTCACGTAATCTTGCCACCTCCAGATCTCTGGCCTCAAGACAGAGCAAGGCCACAAATGGTGGTTGTTTGTGGGGTATTTGTTATTTAGCTCTAGGTGGCTACTGTAGGTGGAGAAAGACACACCAGGGCATGGGACCCCAAGGGTGACCCCCCAGGGAGCTCTGTCCCAAGGCAGGAAGAAGTCCACATCAGGACCAAAAGATTACTAGGGATAACAATTTCTACAAAATGATAAAAGATTTAATTTAGGAAGATGATATTACATTCCTAAACTCATTTGCACTTAATAAAACACACCTAAATTACATGAAGCAGGGAAATCAAAAGTGACAGAAGAAACCAGGTATGCAAAATCCCCACGTGAGCTTTAACGCCCTCCTCTCCTTCCAGCAGATCAAATAAATAATTGGTCACACTGAGATAATTTTCCACTGCTTTGTAGACGTGCTGTCACTAAAGAAGTGATTCACAGAAGATGGAGATTTACTCTTCCACAGTCGCAGAGGTCCACAGTCAAGGATCCTGTAGGTTGGAGGTGTAGGCAGGGCTGCTTTCTGCTTCCAAGGTGGTGACCTGACCCTGTGTCCGCAGAGGGGCAGAAGGCTGCGTCCCCACACGGAGGGAGCAGTGGAGGGGCAGAGGGGACACAGTCCTTACACCGAGACGATGTAGCACCTTCAGCCATTCCCAGGGCTGGAGACCTCCTGATCACAACACCTTCCAATAGGCCTCCACCCACCATGGCTGCATTTAGAATTCAGGTTCTAAAACAGGAGTTTCAGGCAACGCATGCCCCTCGGCACTCTCTGCAGGTGCGTCTAGAGCTGCAAGCCAACTGGCCCTCCAAGTCCAGCGAGCTCCCCGACTCCCGGCTCCTCTCACCTCGCTGTGCCCCACTGCGGACGCCACTCCTCCTGTCTCGGGATTCCGCGTTGACTGGTTTTATTTTGTAGAACGTGATCATCTTCTAACTTTAAAAAACTGTTTTCTTGGACGTTATGATGACTGCTTCTGTAAGATCACTAACCAGGAGGTGGATGGACCACAGCCACAGACGATCCTGGGTGCAGCCCAAAGTGGCAAGACCGTAAGAGGTCAGTGCATGTGAGAAAGAGAGACTGAGAGGGCTCGGAAAGTATGTCTAACATGACCGTGAAGGACAGAAAAGGAACTGAGCACATAGTGGGTAAGAAGTTATGTGGCTGTACAGGGACCTCGGCGTCTTCTGCCTTGGATGACCATAGAATGGTGGTACTGTTGGAAAACTCAGGCAGAAAAACCAACTCCATGCACGGTCCATGGACCTCCCAGCCCCTGCAGATCCCTTCAGAAAGGCAGACTTCATGAAAATGTTTAATTTTATCTACGATGTCTTGCTCGTCACTCTTCCCCACCACTTAATGCAGCATATTAATATTATCATAAAAATGCAAATAGTAGGCATGCTTGGAACAGGCAGTACAGCATGGTCACCTTTCTTTCTTTGACTCACATTGGTTTTCCTCACACTTAACCCTGTCCCACGTGAGACCGTCTTCCCGCACTAGCCCACCCCTTCCCCAGCGCGAGAACGCCCCCGGCCTCACGCCCTCTTCCCCTTCCAGGTGCCTTGTTTCGGGGCTGTGGTCCTCACCATCCAGCGTGTGGACCAGCTGGGATCTGGGCTCCCCCATGCCGCGTCACTCTGTGCCCTTCCTGAAGGAAGCAACCCTTCCGTGGGCCATCCTGATGTATGGGTGTATTTCGTTGAAACCCGTAGTGTAAAATCTTTTCCCCCAAGGGAATCTCAGGTAACACGTGCTTTAGTCTGCAAACATTTGAAAATACATGTATCATTCCTCTATATTGATTGAAAGTTGAGCAGAGTACGGAATGCTTGGGAAGAGGATTTTCCTGGAGAAAGTTCAAGGTGCCAGTTAAATTCTTGCTTTCTCTGGTGCTGTGGAGAAAGAAGCTTGGTACCATGTAGGTTCCAGGGACTCCAAATCCACATGACTGTTTCGCCTCTCTGGACACGACCTTCCACTTTCCTCGTTGGAATATGCAAGGGGCAGGCTGGCCTGGCTCTTACTAGCTCGTTCTTCTGGGTGAAGATCCCCTCGGTTAACTCAAAGTTTTCGAAGTTCCACTGTGCAGCAACACTTCCTGGGTGCTGAGACCCCAGCAAGGGGGTAACCTTGGGCCAGCAGACGAGAAGAAACAAAGCAGTCACCATCACATCAGAGAAAACAAATTGGTAAGTTAGAAGAGGATCATGTTCTATGAAATAACATCAGTCAACACGGAAACCCGAGGCAGGAAGAGGGGTGACTGCCTGCCATGGGACACAGGGAGGCGGGAAGGGCCGGGAGGTGGAGAGCTCGCTGGACTCGGAGGGTCCCCAGAAGGGCGCTGTGTGTCCCTCTATCCCGGGGCAGGTCCACGCAGGCCCCGAGGCAGAGACAGAACCTGCTGACTCACTTCACTCACTGGGTAGGTTGCGGCTTTGTGGGCTTCCTCCATAGAAAAAGAATGCCCAGCCAGGGGCATAAGGGAGCTGCGTAGGCACCACTGGCCATGTGCCTGCCCCTGGGGCCTCAGCAGGGGCGGGAAACACAACAGGCCTCCCCCGGGGTATGGAGTGAAGATACATGGAGCTTGTGAATCTATCCAAAGCAAAGGATCCTTCAGTGTGTGGAACTGCAGATAGGGACCTCGGGAGGAAAGGTGTTGACTTGACGCTATTAGAAAATGCCCGGCGCAAAGCTGCAGGCCTGTATGGTTGGGTTGGGGGCCAGCAAGAGAGGGAAAGTCCCCGTCCAGGTGTGGTGGCCCAATCAGCAGCCTGAGCTAAAGTGGAAAGAAGGGAGGGAAGGAAGGGTGGGTGGGTGTCCCAGCTTCCGAGGGAGCTCTGGCCTCCCCACCCCTGCACACAGAGGGAGGGAGAGAGTGGCCTACAGGACCTGGGGGTCCAGACACAGCCCAGAGCAGCGAAGTCAGAAGGGCATGGGCTCTCTGCCTCTGAGTGACCAGCATCTGGGAGGGGTAGTGCGCAGAAACCTCCATGATCAACAGGAGTCTCACAAAAATGTTTGCTTTATCTGCATGAAGGGTTTGACCCCTGGCTTGGCGCGCCTTAGGAGAATTTTCTTTAACTGTGTGCGTGTGTAGTTTCTTTTGTTAAAAGTGTAATTTCATAATTATGATTGTCTCCTTGGCCCTGTCCCTAGTTCTTTGCTACCTCAAGCCTCCCGGGGCTGCAGAATATCACGGAGGGGGCAGCGGGGGACACTGAGGCTGGTTTAGAAGCCGCACCTTCACTAGAGGGGAGCAGGAGAAACCAGACAGTACGAGACCAGAGACACGGAGTCCGGCAGGCATGGTCAGAGCTACAGGGAATGAGTGCAGGTGTAAGTGGGTTGCAGTAGAAGACACACTGCCGTGAACGCCTTCAAGTCCTCACACACTTCCACCACTTATTTAATCTTTTATTTTTGACAGAGTCTCGCACTGTAGCCCAGGCCAGCCTCAAATTCACAGTGATTCTCCTGCCTCAGCCTCCCGAGTGCTGGGATCCCAGGCATGTGCCACCATGTCAAGCTAATGTCCCATCACTCTTCCACTTTCTGGCCCTGTTCTGAAGTCCTCTTTCACGAATGTCATCACCTGCGCTGTCCTAGCTGCCTCCATGTTCTGAGTCAATTCACAACCCTTCCCTTTCAGGGTCGCGTTGACGCTGGGGACACGCGGAAGCCTCACAGTGCTAGGATGAGTCAGCCGAGGACCGGCCTACTGTGGGAGGCGCTCAGCAGCCGTGCTCATTGAATTTTGGATCGTGCTCGCCAGACACTCAGGAAAGAGGACTTCCAGGGCCTCTTCCGAGACCGGCAGGAAGGCTGGGGCAGGGTGCTCAGGAGAGGGAGGACTCCGCAGGGGACTCTTGGCTGTGCGTCTTTGCCTGCAGTCAATCTAAGTATTCACACCAGGCATGAACCAAGAACGTTTAAGATAACTGGGCACAAATTGTCTGTCCCACGACTCTAAGGTTACCATGGTGCCTTCTGGCAAGCCAGGTGGTGGAAATACAGAAAGTTCCTCGTGGGGGATCCAGGGCGGGGACACAGCTCCAAGACCCTCGGATTGTGCACCTGGAGGCAGAAGGGAGAGTGCCTTTTGTGTCACAGCACCTAACAGTCCCTGGGAATGGTGGGAACATGAGTCCGTAGTGGGAGTGAACAGCCAGGTAAACCACAAGGCTGGGGCAGAAGAGGGCAGGTCCCTGCTGCTGGGCATCTGGGCCACATTTGTCCACCCATTTTCTACCCAGGATTTCGGAGCTGCGCTATCAGCCAACTGTAACTAGGGCCCATCTACTTACGTATGTATTGAATTTGCTGTCAATGATATCTTCCACTTCCACACACAAAAGCGTCTGTAATGTGGGTCACGCCATTGAGCTGTTTGCTGAGCCTGAAAGAAATATGTAACGACACTCATGTTTTGAAGTTGCCTTTGCCTTGGCATGGAAATTGCCATGGCCACATGACCACTGTCACTTCAAAGCTATGCCTCTCCTTTTGCGAAAAAGAGATAAATGAATAAAGAAAAAGACAGAAATGAGAAGCCAGCACCCCCCATCTTGATGTCTGTGGGCTCTGGGGGGTGCGCAGAGGAGTTATGTGCTCAGGGGGTTTGTGCCAGCCTGCAGAACCAGTGCCAGTGTCCTGGGACACATGCTGTCACTTGGCACTGTCATGCCATGGGAGTCTTTACACCCCGCGAAGGGGGCAGAGCTGCTGACTGAGGCTCTCGGGTTCTGGGTCGTGGGGACACAGTTCAGGGCTGACAAGGCTGCAGGAAGCCCATGACTTGGTCTTGATTCTCCATGCAGGAGGAGAGGCATGTGGAAGTGGTACCCTCAGTGCCACGGTCGGCCTGGTGCCATGGGCTTCCATCTTTGCCTAGATGTGGAGATGATGGATATCTGTGGACCCACCCACCACCATCTCCTTCCCTCCCCTCTGAGCCAAGTCCCGTGGGTCCTGCTACCTTACCATGGTGACCAAGTCCTACTCTGACTTCCAGAGTAGATAGGGCTCGGGGTGAGGACCAAGCGCAGGGACCTATGTCTGGGAGCTCAGCTCCCAACTCCCCTCTGTGCCTTGGGGTCCTCATGCCTCCTGCGGAGAGCCAGGTGCACCTGAGGCTGCAGCTCCCTGGAGCTGGGGACGGCAGACAGTAGAAGACCCAGCCACCATGTCACGGGTGTCATCAGCGGGGCCAGCTGCTGCCACTGCTGGTCTCCCTCCCCGTGTTGCATCATATCAGGCTCACGAATGGCTTATGCTCGCTCATGCAAGCCATGTGCACTGAGCAACAGCAGTGGTGTGAGGTAGGTGTGCAGCCTCTGTCCCCACGGACCCCGTGAAGCACACACGGAGGAGCCGCAGGACTCCCGGGGCAGGGGCCTGTCATACCTGTGCACCGGGGACCCCAGCTCCCTCTCTTCAGCCAATCCCGGGAGCAGAGAGCCTCCTGACCTATGAATGGTAGGAGTTTGTCCACGTGGGTGTGGACAGGAGGAGACTCAGTGCAGGCAGACCGGGGCCAGGCGGGGGCAGGGCTGAGGGAGAGAACGGTCCTGGCAGGATCTCATCGCGTGGAGTGGGAAGACACAGCCCAGACACGAGGAGGGAGGGAGCAAAAGGCCTACAGGACCTGGGGCATCCAGGCGCAGCCCAGAGCAGCGAAGTCAGAAGGGCATGGCCTCTCTGCCTCTGAGTGACCAGCATCTGGGAGGGTCGGTGCACAGAGTCCTCCACGGTGGACAAGCGTCTCACAAAAGCCAACAGAGCCATCTGTGCCCGGTGGAGTGACAACCATCCTCCAGCCCCAGCCGCAGGGACTCCATCTTACTGCGGCCCAGTGGGGCTGTCTGTGCTCCCTACCAGGCACCCAGGCTGCAGCCAGAGCCCAGCATGACCCACAGGCTGTCAGGCAGCGCTGGCAGAAGCCCCTGAGGAGCCTGAGAGGAGGGGACGGGAGCAGAGAGCAGGCAGCCTCCCCAGGACCCCGCCTGCTTGTGCTCCTGCCCCTGCTGTTTCGGTCAGTGCCCAGCGGCTGGCCCAGGCACCCTAGTGGGTGACTTCCACAGCGCTGCCCACTCTGTGAGGAGTCCTGCTCCTCACACCCCGCCGGCCATGTCTGAGGTTCTGCAAACCGTTGGCCCTCTCTGTCCTCTCTGACGTCACTCTGGAAAACATGCCAGCACCAGGGCCACAGGAGCCCCGAGCCCCAGGAGGGGGAGATAGGCAGCATGGGGGATGGGGCTTGGGGACCCAGGGGTCCAGTATGAGAGGGAAGGGACTCCACAGGCAGGAGGAGGAGCGGGCTGGGCTGGGGCCGGGGAGGTCTTCATGGCTGGCGTCCCTTCCCACATGGTGATCCAGAGGGACTGATGGGTAAAGGGGACCCCAGGCTCGCGGATCCCAACCGGATTCTTCTGCTGTTCCATCTGCAGGGGGCAGCCATGTGTGCCATGCGTGATTGGCAGAGACCTCCAGACCTCCTGAGGTCATAGCTACAGCGTGCCAGAGCCAGGACGAATATGCAAGGCCCCTGAGAGACCCGGTCATAGTTCACGGGTGACAGTGGGGCATCAGGGCTGGCACAATCCTGGTGGGCTTCTCGGAGAGGTGAGGAGGCTGTATGGGAGAGGATCCAGGGGCTCCAGGTGTGCGCAGGAGCTCACGGAGGACTGCCCAGGACAACCAGGCATAGAGACAAGCCGTCCTTCACCTGCCCTCCCTCCCCCACGATGCCCACCCCACCCTGCTCCCCGCTATTTCCCTCCCCAAGCACCCGTGAGGAGAGATAGCGGCAATTAATGTGTTTATGCAAATGCGTTGTGCCTCGGGGCGTACCCCGGCTGTGATTTATGAACAATGATTAAAAATAACTCATTTAATGTAATCTAACGTGGACAAACACGGGAGGCGAGATTAAATTAAATTTTTTCCCCCTGGACAGAGCGCTGAAGGTCACGGCCCTCATGGAGACGCGCGGGGCCGCCTTCTCCGTGGCCCCAGGGGCTGGGGCTTGGGACAAAATGCTGGCGATGAGAGGAGCGCACTGACCTGTCATCCTGATGCAAATCCAGGGCCATTCCTGTCCTCTTTTGGGACTTTCCACCTTCCCAGAGTCACGGTGGTGAACTGTGGTGAGCAACAGGCCGAGTCTGCACACCTGGGATCCTGGGGCCTGGGGCGTCTCCATCTGGGGCGTCTCCTCAGCAGTGTCCCAAGGAGCAGACCGAATGACAGACCCCAAGATTTGGGGGTCTCCCTGCACATAGACCACCCCGGGCGCCAACTGCACACACCACCACCACCTAGGACTCTGCCACGGACTCCCAGGCTCCGTGCGTGGTGCTGCCCTTTGCAGCCCAGGGCTGCAGGCATTGCCTGGTTCCCTGGTTGGCACAGGCCTGTCACCCCAGCATGCTGGGAGGCTGAGGCAGGAAAATGGCACGTTTGAGCTCTGCCTGGGAAACTTTGAGACTTTATCTCAAATCAGAAGTATCCGCGAACTGGGGCTAGAGCTCAGGGCGACAGTCCTTTGACCCAGCAATGTATGACCAAAGTTAGTAACAGAGAGAGAAGGAGCTTCTGGGTGCAGGGGCAGCTCAGCCTGCGGAGGCCACTCCTGGCCGCTGACGTGGGCACGGTTGGGCGCAGCCCCTCCCAGGCACGTGTCATCCAGCGCTGTACAGCAGCAGGCAGCCAGACACAGCACTGCCCCACACCGCGGGTTGCTACCACTCTAGGCTGGTGTCCACGTGGGCTCTGACACACCCCAGCTCTGACCACGGTGTAGACACTCACTCCAAGGTTAGGCATGGTACCCACCTGCTTCAGGGTCTCGGCAGCATCTGTGATTGACACCTGTGTGTGTCTGCAGCCTCTGCCCTGAAGGTGTCCCCACACACTGGGATCCCATGGTGGCACCAGCGGGCCTTTGTTCCCAAGGATATGTGCTAACCTGAGCGTCGGGAGCTTGGAGGGTTCATCTGTACCTTCCTGTGGGAGGTCTCAGGATCACCGTCTCCTTCTTACATTTTTTATTCATTTTTGTGGTTCTGAGGATCAGGCCCGGGGCCTTCACGATGAGCTTTACCCATAGCCCACTTTTGGTTTGGGTGGGAGAAGGGATCTTGCGAGGTAGCACAGGCTGGGCTCCAACTTGCAAACCTCTTGCTTCCGGGAGGCCAGGATTTACAGGTCTGTGCCACTGGGCCCAGCTCTGTCATTGCTCTGTGGTGACAGCCACGCACACGTCTGTCTAGCCATCCGTCCTTCCAGCCACGAACCACTCATGCCCTGAGCAGATGCTCAGCACCAGGGCAGAAAGCACTGTTGGCTCTGCAACCATGGTCACTGTTTCCTGGTGATCAACTGGAGAACAAGAAGAGAAAAAAAGCCACTTTCCCAGGGTCTCCTTGATGCTGAAAACACACCACCATCATGCATGGACTCCACTTGAGCTCCTGATGACTCTCATCTGAGTAAACAACACTAACGTTTCAGTGAACGTCTTGATCCATCCATCCGTTCACTTTGCTCATTCCACAAACACCTCCCAGGCACCTCCTTGGTCCTCCCAGAAGCCAGAGGCACAGCGGTGAGCCACACCATGCCCTCGTCACTGCGGGACGTTTGCTGCATCCGAAGGCCAGCTGGGACCACGTACTCTACAGCGCTTAAGAATGTGGGAGGACAGAAAGCCACACGCCGTTGGCTCTTGGGTGAATCATTTTCACATTACAGTGCCTCTAAAAGGTGGGCGTCCTTTGTCAGGACTGTGGACAATGATGGCGGCCGTACGAGAGTGCCCGTGGCCTAGGCATATGTGCTCATGCTTAATGAATAGGTGAGGTTGCTCCAAAGGAAGCGGGAGACACTTGAGCGGAGCCACCCTGTAAGAAGCTCAGTGTGAGTGCCTTGTCTGGCACAGAGGACAAAGTGTGTTGAGAAATAGAAATACAACATTTCTCATCCCAGAGTTCCAGAGAAGAAGGCAGCACCTGTGGAAAATG
This sequence comes from Ctenodactylus gundi, assembly GCA_004027205.1. Taxonomy (NCBI): domain Eukaryota; kingdom Metazoa; phylum Chordata; class Mammalia; order Rodentia; family Ctenodactylidae; genus Ctenodactylus; species Ctenodactylus gundi. The sequence continues at coordinate 194,053 of PVKB01002723.1, read as the reverse complement.
TACTAAGAGTCAGTCATGTGCTCTATGGGCAAACTTGCCCCCCAAAGGCCACTCATGCCCGGGGCCTCTGAAGCCGTGGTGTCGTTTTAAATGACAAGGAGCCCCTGAGGCTGCCGGTCGCACTGAAGCAGCCAGCACAGGCCTTGGAGTGGAAAACCACCCTGCTTTACCCAGGGGCCCCGGGGGGTCACGGCAGTCATTGGAAGTGGGAAATCGAGGCAGCAGAGTGAGAAATTTCTAGGCCGCACAGACGCTGGGAGGGGGACCCACAGCCAGGAGGGGCTGGGCCTTGGGGGCTGCCTCCAGACCTCCAGACAGAAGCAGACCTACACCACCCTGTCAGCTGCTAGAGACCCGTGGCAGACATCTGACCCTCAGAATTACAAAATAACAGATTTGTGTTACAGTGTTAAGCCACAAAATCAGTGATTGTTTGGTGCAGCATTGATGAGAAACCGCACAAGTCAGTTTTCCTATGACTGGGACACAGTGCCAGAGGACACAGGAAGAGAGGGTTTAATTCGGCTCACAGTTCTGGGGGTTCAGTCCACGGCTGGCTGTTCCTCGGCAAGAACACCACGGTGGAAGAGGCTGGTGGAGCAAAGGTGGCTGGGCACACAGTGGCTGGATGCAGAGCAGGGAAGCAGTGCCAGGGAGGAAAGGAGGGAACAGGTACAGCCCCGAGGCCACACCTCATGGCCCACATAGGCCCATCCACAGGTGTGCCCGGCAGCCTCCCAGGGCAGATCCCAATGCCAATCAAGCTAACACCCCACTAGAATCATTGCGTGAACCGTGACACACATGCACTGCAGAATCTGACTTCTGTTTCCCCCGACACAGGACTAAAGTCTACACAGCTGGCGTAAGGATTCTGACCTTGGTAGACCCAGGAGGCGCCCCGAGAGGAAGACTCTGCCTGCCAAGCTCCGTCCCAGTGATCCCCTGATGTCCTGTGTCTCCTGCCCAGGATGCTGAGCCACATAGGAGTCTGAGAGATCTGATGGATATGTCTGTCTTCAGAGACCTAAAGAAATGAGGCCTCCATCGCTCGTGGCCCCCAGCTGGAGCTCCACAGCTGTAGAGTCTGGTGCCAGCCAAGTTCACGGCTTCAATTAGGCAGAAATGACCCCCAGGAAAATAACTCACACGGAAATGTCACCTAGGAATCTTTGTGCCTTGCGCAGTTCATCTATCTTCCCAACAGGTCAGCTCCTGGCTACCTGGGACAGAGATTTCTTCAGCAAACCTTCTCAAATCCGTCACGAATTCCCTTTCGCAATTTAGAACAAAACTTCATGAACTTGAGAGGTTATGACAGGAAGAGGTGCCCTTCAGAAAGGCTCGCCGGGCCCAGGAGCGTCCGCATGCCCTGCCCCACGGCCGCCATCTCTGTGGGGCTAAGGCCACAGATGTGTGTGCAGTTCTCCCCGCACCGGCCCCTCCCACAGGCCACCACACCCACAAGGGTTTTTTGATGATGCTGTTCGGCCGCTGCCCTCCGAAGGAGCGGGCACGTGTGCACGTCTCCTCTCCAGTCATGGTTTCTCCTCTCTCACCCGCCTCTCCTCCCTTTCCCACATCCCAGGGTCCCCTGCCGGTCTCTACAAAGCCTTCCTTCCTCTTTTATTTTGCTCTTTAAATTGTTTACGTTTTGGGGTTCCCTAACTTTCTGTGTCTGACTTACTTCGCTAAGTGTGATGGTCTCAAGCCGCAGCCATTATCCTACAAATGACTCAAATGTATCTTTCTTTCTGGTTTAGTAGTGCTCCAGGGAGCAGATACCCCCCATTTTCTTTATTCGTTCGTCTGCTGATTGACACACAGGCTGCTTCCAAGATCGAGCTCATGTGACTTGAGCCGCTAATATGCATTTACTATTGCTGCATGGTGACTTTAACTCTTTAGGGAAGATCCCCAGAAGAGGTGTAGCTGGGTCACATAGTGTTCCTATCTTTAGTTTTTCAAGGGATCACTGTGTTGACTTCTACTGTGGCTGTCCTAGATCGTGGTCCCCCAACAAGGCAGGAGGGCTCCTTCATGCACCGTGGGCAGCGTCTGTTGAGGGTGCTGACACATGCTGGAACACGCCTGAGTGCTGCCCCTAGTTCACACCCCATGTCCCAAGGCCCTGGCTCCTGGTTCTCCCCACAGTCACTACCTCAAGCCAGGCTGGCCCTGTATGTTCACCACACGCAGGGGATGATGTGGACTCACTCCCAACCTAGGGAACAGCAATGCCATGCACCAGGGACAATGTGGACCCATCCCTGCCCTCTGAATCTCTACCACACACATGGTGATGATGTGGAACCGCTCTGACCCTCAGGATTCCTAACACCACACACAGGGGATGACATGAACCCATTCCTGCCCTTAGACACCCTAACACCACACACAGAGGACCATCTGGACCCATTTCTGCCCTAGGAAGCCCTACCACACAGGGGTGACGTAGACACGTATCCGCCCTTGGGAAGCCTAGCGCAGTGCCCAGCTCACAGCAGTCTGTCTTGGACTCTGCAATGTTTCTGCCCATGACTCTCCTGCACACCTCCAAGGCAGGTTCCCTATGCCAGGGACATGGGAAGTTGGCCTGCTGGTGGCTCTGTGTGTCCTCTGGCTGTGGCTCACCCATCCTCTGGCTCACCCATCCTCTGGCTCACCCTCCCTGTAAGACATTACCAGCACTGCTGTGCCCTGTGTGCCCCTGAGAAGTGTATGTGCATGTGTGTGTCTATGTTCAATGACCACCTGCTTACTGACCCTTTGACCACAGGACATGGTGTGACCATTCAATGTTGTAGTGTCACCTCTACAAAATGCAGGTCATGACATGACCAAGTTTTCAGTGTCCCTTAGGGCATGCAGGTCCCCTGTGCTCACAGGGATGGGGGATCCTCCTTGAGGTCATACCGTTGCCCCAGTCCTTGTCTCCCCCCACCCGCTCTCTTCTGTGCCTCACTCCCCACTCTGTCATGCATCATGGTGTCTGTAGCTTCATACCCGCTACAGAAGACAGTGCAGAAAGGTCTCCTGAATGTCTGCCCAGATCCCACCAATGACACCACCTGCCACACTCAACTTGCACCCCGGTGTCACGGCCCAGATGGCAATGTTGGCATGATCCTCTGATGTTCCTCAGATTTCTGCTACTTCTTGCATGTTTGTGTGTGTATGTGTGTATTGCAGAGGTATGTATATGTAGGGGTGTGTCTATACATGTATGTGCGTGTATGTGAGCATGTTTGTATGTGTGTGGGTGGCATGCATGGGAGGGAGGTACTTGTATATGTGTGTGCATATACATGTGAGCATGTGTGTTTGTGGGAATGCATTTATGTATGTGGAAGGTGTGTATATGTGTGATGTGTATGTGTGTGTGTGTGTGTGTGTGTGTGTGTGTGTGTGTGTACATGTGCAAAGCCCTGGGAAAGCTCTGGCCTTGCCTGAGGGTCCAGGTGTGGACTTGTTCCCACCTCATCTGGTGTCTGTCTGCAAAGCTATGATATGTTTGTGAGTGTGTGTGTCTATGTGTCTTGTGTTAGTTCTAAATAATGAATGTTGTCACATGCAACAGTTCCGAATCTACCTCCACATTTTGCAGACTCAGAGCCAGACAGCTTTCCAGGAATCCCGTGGAATATCTACATAAAATTCCAGGATCTGGGGGCCCCACGTGTTACCACCTCTGAAGGACAGGTGGGACATTTCTGTCTGCAGCTATTGGGACCGACTCCCAGTACCTCAAAACAACAAGAAAAATAAAAGCAAGAATTTATACGAGGCTCCTCCTATGGATATCTCTGTTGGTGTTAAGAACCTCTTTCTCTAGCCTTAGGGTCCAAATGTTTTTTCCTGTGGCCATTTTCTTTTCCAAACAGGTTCCAAATTCCCAGTGCCCCGGGAAATCCGTGAGCTAGGTCCAGCTAACGTCCACGTGAGGAGCAGGGGGAGGGGTTGGAGGTTTGCAGATCCTCCGTGTGGCTATAAAGTGACTCCCGTTGCTCTCTTGAGCCTTTGCCAGGGTCCTGACACCTTCTCATGTCCCCCGAGGTGTGGCTCCTCCCTCCCACCCAGGTGCCCCATATCCACTACATCTAGGTACAGTGTGACCCTGAATCACAGTGTGTCCACTTCGCTGAATTAAGAAATGCCCAACAGGCTGGTAGAGGACACTCAGGTGTGCCTGGGTGGTCAGGAGGCATGGCTTTGGGGTGTGTCTGGTCCCTGCCCCTTCTTCTCTGACACTTACCCTGGCTCTGCTTCCTGGCTGCACCGAGCTAGCCCCTTGCTCCCCACAGCCACACTCCCACCGTGGTGTTCCCACCTGGGAGCCGGGCGGCTATGGACTGCATCCCCCGACACCACGCGCTGAGTAAACCTGTGCTCCTTTAGGCTGCAGCTGCTGGGAAGTGTCTCAGAAAGGGAAGAGTTGACTTTTACACACAGTCTTCTGACTAGCAGAGGGCATATTACAGTTTGGATCTGGAGTGTCCCCTAAAAGCCTCGTGTAGTAGCTGGATAACTGTGGAGCCTCAGGCTGTTGGGAGATGGGGTCTAATTGGAAGGGATGGATGCTTGGGCAGGACCTGGAGGTTGTGTCAACTTGTTGAGATCTGGGGTGGGGGGAGGGGCGGTGCCCAGGACAGAGCTGTGAGGTAGGTGTCGTTAAACTGTGGGCCAGGAAATGAGGGAGGGGCACCCACCCGGGGTTTGGGGGTCCAACTAGCAGCTTGAACTGAGTAAAGGTTACAGCTTCTTCCCGGTAAAGACGTGGGCTGGCTCCTGCCTTACTTAGAGTCTGTCTGCAGTATCATGAGGAGAAACTGTGAGCTAAATAAATCCGTCCTCCCTCAGGCTGTGGATGCTGGGTGTCCGACCCCTGCGACAGGGTAACATGTACATATGTACGTATGTACATATGTACATATTTACCCCAACACTCACCGTATATTTCCATCAGAATTTGGGCTCTACCATTTTACCATCTGGAAAGTTTTTAATACATTCCTATTTACAGTTCCCTGATCTCTATGTGACTCATTTGCACAATGTCTACAACTTTGAGGGAATTTTTTTCTCTCCATTTGTTTCAAGAGAACGTGTCATTGACCCCGGGGGCAGGTCCGGGACAGCGGCTCTGACATCCATGCAGGGACGCTGGGGAGCAGGCCCGCCTTGGGGACGGTGGGGGAGAATCGTCTTTTCTCTCTGGCACGTGATTCTTTCTGTCCTGTGACTGTCATGTGTGCATTTTGTCGTCCCGCTTGTGGTTTATTTTTATGGCAGCCTCCGGCAGCTTTGCCGGGGCTCAACTCTGTTTTCCAGATCTTTCATTTCAGCAGGTGGTCACTTTGCTTATTTTAGCACAATGGGTCCTGGCCTACTTCCGTGGGCTGTGGGTCCAGCGGCGGTTGAAGTCTTGGTGCCTTTGTAGTCTTATTTTGGGCCACCTGGTTTATCTGTTGCTGAGGGGTCTCTGCTCAGGCCGACTGGATGCAGGAAGAGATTCCTGTACACAAGGCCATGGATACAGGGCCTCAGGTGTCCCCTGTCAGGCCACTGTTGTGGCTGGGGCCTCCGTGAGGACCTCTTAGGTGGCTCCCCCCCAGGATCTCTAGAGGAAGGCTCAGGCCTGTGAGGAGGAGGGTGGCCAGGCTGCATCCTCCTTTTGCTGAGTCCCCCTTACCACTGCCCCGCTGTGCCATGTCTCCAGGTTGGGAGGAGCCTCGGCCATGGAAGGAGAATGCCTTCCCTGGTCTCTTGCCTTGGCAGAGCTCAGCATCAATCCATTTGAGCTGTGGGTGGCCAGCCAAGGGACTCCCCATCTTTCCTGGGGGATCTGTATCCACCCGGACCCTCCTCTGGACACTGCCCAAGGCAGCAGTAGTCAGTCACATCCTACCTTTGGGATAAAGTCCCCAGGGCCTGCAACTTAAGGGAAGAAAGGGTTACTGTGCCTCACTATTTCCATCTGTGGTGAATCCACTCCAAGACAGAAGTGGACACGCCCTCCCAGGTCACACTCCAGTGCCCACCTCCACCCAGGCCCCGCCTCCTCACAGCCCAGTCAGCCATGACCCGTAGATGAAGCCACAGGTGAGCAGAGTGCCTGGGATCCTGTCATCGTCCATCTCTCAGCACGGGAGACTCTGGGGCTCGGTTAGATCTCAACAGAACCCCAGCCCACACATGCTGCGTCTCCAGTTGCACGCTGCCCAGGGAGGCCTGCCAGGTCTCATGTGTGCAAAGCACATCTGTGTGAAGACAGCTCCTCTCAGCCTCAGCCAGCCCTCTGTCTTATGCTCCAGGCACCTGTGGCTTGAGATGGCAAGACATTTCTATCTGTGTGGCCTCTACGAGGGTCTCCCTGGTACTCTCTTGGCCACCTACCCACAATACCTTAGCTGTCTCCCTCTAAGAAAGCTACTGACCTTCTCTCCTGCCTCCTGCTTGTTCAGGCCAGAAAAGATGGAGCCGCCTTTGGAGACTACTCCCCTCTCTCCAGCATGGCTATGTCCTCTCTCCTGTGTCAACTGCACAGCCTGGCGTCTGGCTCCCTGCCCCTCTCCCAAATTTCTACATGCAGCCCAAGTGTCATTTGGTAGACACCGGGCTTCCCACATCATGTTCTTGACACCTAGAACAGAAGTCACGAAGGCCAAGCCCAGGTTTATCCGGGCCACACTGGGCTCCCACACCAGCCGAGTTCTGACCTCAGAACTCACAAACCCTCACTCTATCTGGGCATCCCTCCTTCTGTCTGGAACACTTCCTCTCAGATCTCCACGGGCCCGCTCTTCGCCCGAATGTTGCCATCCCCTAGGGACTCACAGCCCTGCTCCGCATCACCTCTGTCCCCACCTGGAGGACAGCGGCGTCTATGGCGCCACGGCATTGGAACCTTTCCCAAGACAGAACGAGTAGCTGGCACCCACTTATTGGCTAAGTGGTCTCAAACTGGTGACCCTCCTGCCGCAGCCTCCGAAGTGCCGGGGCTACGGGCCTGTGCCTGGCTTCTTGCTCATCTGTTGAATGTGTTTGTTACCCACCTCCCCTCACGGGAACACATGTGCTTGGGGGAAAACGATGCCCGGCATGCTGTGCCCCACTGTCCCCCAGAGCCCACAGAGTGGGAGCACACTGAGGATCCCACAGGGAGAGCCTTGGTGAAGGCCTCAACCTCAGGGCAGAGAGCACAGGCAGCCAGGGGGGGCTCTGGGCCTCCCCAGCCCTCCTCATGGCCAAGTGGCTCCTCTTGGCTCCACTGTGAGCCTTCCTGCAGCCCCAGACCAATGGCTCTAGTGCATCCCAGAGAAACATGGAGGAGCAGTTGAGGGGCCACAGGGGGAGGCTCAGAACAAACTCTACTCAGTTACTTCATTAATGTTTTTAGTGCGACGTGGAGGGTTGAGCCTAGGGCCTCCTGCATGTTAAGCCAGCACTCCCCACTGAGCTACACCCCGATTCTCTTTGCTCCTCTTCATACAGCACTGGAGAGCCTGCCAGGTGGAACCCATACCTCCAGTTGCTGATCAACCCGACCCCAAGTCCAGGCGGGCCAGTTATCCACGGTCCACATCTGTGGAGAGACAGTCTTTCACATGTGTCTTGACTTCTCCTGTAAACCAAGTGGTCTGCCCGGGCCATGGCTGTCATGTTAATCATGCAGCCGGAAGGGGGGGGGGCGGGGGGGGTGAGGCTCAGGGGAAAGGGGGGAGGGAGACAGCCTGGGTGGGGAGAGGGAAGGGGAGCATCCCACGAACAGCAGCAGCGAGAGGCCGAAGAGGGAGGTAAGACAGAACACTGAGAAGCAACCCCTACATGAGATGTGTGCCCTGGCAGGGACTTCACAGCACATTACAAGATTCCAGTGCAAGCCGGGGCCTCGGTTTCTTTGATTTATGCAGAACACAGACTCAAAGATCAGTGAGCGTGGAGACTCTTGAATTTGAAGTATGCCAGATCTCGTAATAGTGATTTTTTTTTTGTACCTCCACCTCCCTACTTTTCGGTGCACGTAGTCCTCAATGGGGAAATAATCTTCCCTTTGATTTCGAAAGGCCCTCGAGTCGTCCAGAATTCTGGGGGCTGTGGTGGGGAGTCACTCAGTCATTCACTGAAGAGCCTGGCTGGGTAGATATGGATTTATAGACACAATGTCTATAGATAAAGGCGCTCCGGACCCAGAAGAACCGTGAAGCAATTTCAGTGCAAAACATGGTCTTTTTTTATTAGCCTCATCCATTCATTCATAAGCTACGGTATCGCACCCGTGCAAAGACCCAGCCATCCATCCTCTCACTAGCTGCAAGGGCAGGGATTGAATATCCATTGTGCTACGGGGAGGGACGCGTGGGAATTGTGGTCAGGAAGGGGAGGGGAAGCTCACGGCCACTTGGAAACACCGGGAATGGAGTTCCCAGCAGTGGACTCTCACTGCCCAGCTGTGTCATGATGGAGTGTACAGGAGGGGGGTAGGGAGCACTGCTGCAAGTTGGGGGGCTGGTTGGAACACTCGCCAGGCTTCTCAGGGCTCACTTGTTTCGTAGCCAACAAACCCACTGTGTGGTTGGGAGGAAATTAAACCACTTTCAAGCACTAAGTCGGTCACCCTAGACATAGGAACTATGGTACCTGTTTATCCAGATTTGATTGTACAGTATTTCGAACATTCCCACCAGTGCAGAGATCGTTTTTCCATATCGGTTTCATGAATTCATTTGCAGCTTTCTCTCTTTCCATTTTTTTTCATTTTTGTGGTTCGTAGATACTGTCTCAGTTTGTTCCCAGTGTCTATCTCTCCAGAAATGGGTGTTTTCATTTATAACTTAAATGCTAGTGTCACATCTGGCGCTTTCGCCAACCCTTTCTTACTGCTATCTGACGCACAGACCTGTAACCCGTGGCCTCTGCCTTTTTACATGGCTGGTTTGAATCAGAAGCCCAGCACGGTTGATGGGCTCATCTGGTGCTTAAATCTCTTACGTGTCTAGTATACGACATCTGGCCCTCTTTTCTTTTGGGCGTTATTTTTTTCTAGAAACGTCATGGAATGTCCTCTGGACACCAGTCCTCCAGCGCTCTATCAGCTTGCTTCTTGGGGAGCCACTTTCATTAGTTTTTGGTTCCTTGTTTCTTTGGCAAAAAGAAAGCAGAGCCTTGAATAGTCAGAAGCAGCTTTTTTAGCCGAGAACACCGTATTAGGCACTTTCCCATCACTGAGACAAAGTACCCATCGTCCGCAACTTAAAGAAGGCAAGGTCGATTTGACTCACAGTTTTTAGCAGGTTGAGTCCCTGGCCCCTGGTTCCAAGGCAAGACCAATATGGCAAAAGGGCCTGGCAGAAAACAACTGCTGGCCCCATGGCAGCCAGAAAGCAGAGGAAGGCAGGAGCAGAGAACAAGGACATGCCATTCCAGGTCACATCCCCAGTGACCCACCTCCAGCCACCCTCCACGGATGGATCCACTGATGAGAACACTGCACCATGATCCAGGAATCTTCCAAACATAGGATATTTGGGGCAGAAACTTTAGATCTAAACCATGACAGCTATCATCTCAAACTAGATACTGTTAGATACCAGAGCAGCGGAAATCAGTGAGCAAGAATGAAAAAGCAGAGGAACTAAACTGTTGAGTTTGAGCTCAAAACATAGTGAAAGAAAAGCCTCATGATTCAATCCAGAGTTCTGGTCCTGATCGTGGTGGGGGTGTGGAGCCCACCTCAGAGGCTCAGCAAGTTTCTGCTGCAAAGGGGCAGGAGCGACTATCCAGAAATAGACCCCAGAGGCCGGGGAAGATGCACTCCCAAGTAACTCAGGATCCAGCACCTGATGAAGCCAGGAGGGAGTGGAGAGGTCATGGCCAAGGTGCCTTGAGCCCATGGCCCCAGAAGGCTTTGATTCAGTACCTCCCAAAGAAGCTCCAACACAGAAACCCTCCAAGAGTTCCTCCCTGAGGTTGGACCACCCCAACAAGCAGACTTCCTGGCCATAACTGGGGACCCTGGCTGCTGCAGCTGGAGTGGGCTACCTCCCCCACCAGGTGAGTAGGGAGAGACATAGGTATGAATGTACCTGTCCCCAAGAGCTGGAACCCCAGTATAACAATTCAGATAGTGTAGGTACTAGCATGATCAACAACTGGAAAGTACAGATGTTGTGTCCAGCTTCATGCTGGGATGTGATTCATGTACATCTGGCAAGCTCTAAAATCGAGGAGGAAGAGGAACAGGCTGAGTGCCTCGGAGAGAGAAGAGGGAATGGGCTTGAGTGATACATAAGACCCAGTCCCAGTGGGAAGTTCCCAAGATGACCTGTGATCCAGATTCAACATTCGTGGTCGCTGTTGTAGGAAGCAGATCGATCAGAGCCTGGAGGTCTCATGATGTCCTTGTTTATTTTCGCTCACAGTTTCAGAAGGTCACAGTCCATTCAGGGGCAGCCGGCAGCCATTGAAGTACATGGCAGAGGCAGAGGTGGAGGCGGCTTCTCACATCACACACAGGAAGCCAGGTCAAGGTGAGTCGAGTCTAGTCCTCAAGGAAGGCAGGAAGCAGCTTATATATCCTTTCAGGTCTCAGCCCAGCGATCGGACCCTCCTGGATCCAGGTATGGAAGGTGTGATAAACTCCCAGTACATGTAGTTAATCCTATCTTACATGCTGACAATCCAATTTATACGCTGATAATACACGCCTCCCCCCCAGACTAAGACCCAATCTACCAACAGCACATGGTTCCATAGACAATCCATAACATTTAAACACATGAGACTTTTCAGGGGCATTCTAGAGGCAAACCACAACAGCCACTTACTTTCTTAATGAAACCTTGGTTGAAGTCAAACATTTTTTCAAAAGTGGTAAGGATGCAGCTCAGTATATTGTAGTTCAACCCCTAGTACACAATAAAGCAAAATTGTGTAGACGTGATTTCCTCTGTCTGTATTTTGACCTTCCACAATAGGAGGGAAGGAGCCCACCCACCCTTGGCATCTGATTCCCTAAATCCAACCTAAATATTGGAAATTGCTACATACATTCAGAAAGGGAGAAAGACAGAGAAATGTAGGGAGAGAGAAAGAGGGAGAGACGGAGAACTGCCTTTGCAGGATCTTTGAGGACACTTCTCAGTACCTGTCCCTTACCCTGAGCCCAGCCCTGGAGCGTGAGACCTAAGGCCTGGGGAGCGTCACGGAGCATGGTGCACAACTTGCTGTCAGATCAGGGAAAATTAAGTCTTAATAATTACTGCTTGTGTCTCCTGATGATGTTTTGGCAGATATGACAGTTTCTACAAAAATAATTGATTTCATGGCTTGATTTCATTCCTTGCCTACCATGTTGAAGACGCAAATACACAATGAGATTGTTGTCTAACACTCAGTGAGCACAAAGACGCACCTGTGTCTGGGATGAATCAGTCCTGCTCTTTCCCTCCATTGTTCATAGCAACTGGAGCACGCAGGCAGGTTTGCTCTGGAGGCACCATGCTCCCACACGTAGCTTGGCTCCGCAGGCAGCCTGTCTCTACCTCTGTGGCTCGAAAGTGCACTGCAACTCCAGAAAGCTGAATGCAAAGGTCCGAGCAGACAGATCACTGGAGCCCAAGGCAGGAAGGTCCTTGGACCAGCAGAGCCCTGACCTCCCGGCCGCATCCAGGAGGACCTCAGGTGGAGGGGTGGTGGCTTCAGGAGAGGCCATACACAGGCAAGGATTAATCAGGATGCAGCTGGTGCTGACAATGCTGGCCCCAGCTGGAACAGGAACCCAAGGGTGCCCAGATCTGCCTTAGCCTGTTCCGTGATGTGAGCGAGTCTCCACTGCCTCTCCAGAGTCTCCTGTTTGGGAAGAGAAGGGGTGGGTGGTGGATGGTCCTGGGCCTTTTAAAAGACAGAAAGCATGGAGAGGGGACATTGGCCAAGAGCTTGTCTCACATCAGCTCTGTGACTTCACGCAGATGGTTCAAACTTTAAAGTCAGTTTCCCAGGGGCTAGAGGAATGGGATAGTGGTTAAAGCACTTGCCTTACAAGCATAAGGCCCCGAGTTTGATTCCCCAGCAAAACATAAAGCTGGGCATGGTGGTACATGTCTGTAATCCCACAGTTTGGGAGGCTGGGGCGGGAGGATTGCCGCGAGTCCAAGGCCAGCCTGGTATACACAGTGAGTTCAGGACCAGCTTGGGCTACAGAGCAAGACCCTGTCTCAAAATACAATTAATTAATTAAAAAAATAGAAGTTCAGTTTTCCAAAATGACAATAAATGTATTTACCCAACATGGTCATCATATTAGTCAGTTTTCCACTGCTGGACACAATGCCTGACACCCACAGCCTAAAGGAGGAACGGCTGAAGTGGCTCATGGTCTCAGGGGATTCAGTCCACGGTCCACTGGCTCCAAGGCAGGAGCATCATGACAGAAGGATGTGGGGAGGCAGCGGAGCAGAGGAACTGCCAGAGAGAAAGGAGCAGGGACCAGGCGCAGACCTCAAAGCCACACCTTCATGACCCACCCAGACACGTCTAGAAGCAGGCTCCACAGGTCCCCAGGGTGGGCCCCAAGGCCAATCAAGTTGACACTCTTACCTGCTTGCCACCTCAAAGTGCAGAGTAAGATGTAGAATCTCTTCTTAAATTCATACTTCAAGTCAGCAAAACACGGTTTTCAGCACCAGTGTGTCCTTAATAGAGGGGCACACACATGTTAGAAATGTGCATATTATCTGGAATTCAAATTAACGGCACAATTGTGGTTTTACATAGTAAATATCTTAGAGAGAACTCAGTATGATACGTATGCCTCCCTTCAATTTCCCTCAACAGCCGTTTCTTCAGTGCCCACTACGTACCTCAGTCTCTCAGACCATGCGGAAAAGAAGACAAAAAATGAGTACCATGTCTGTGTGATCCGAGTAACACACGCGAAATCAGCGACAGCTTTTAGGTGGGTGTAATAATGAGCCAGATTGAAGGTGAGAAACACTACAGGGAAAGCAGCTCCCCGCAGAGCACGTGAGATGACGCCCTGCCACGCCACCGCCTTTGCTCCGAGAGCCGCTCACGAGAGCCACAGGCAGACTTCCTACCACGCAAGCTGGGCCACCCTGGGGCCCTGGGGTGGGACACATCCGAGAAATGCCAGACACAACGAGTGAAGGGCAAGCATCAGGAACCGCCAGTGCTGATAAGGCACAGAGCACCACGGCAGCAGCTGCTCCCTGCCCCAGAGGAGCTCACGGGGGCTCCCTACCCAGGCTGCGGACAGGGTCCACTGCAACGGAGCCCAGCTGCCGTCCTCTGCACAGCTCTGAGGGAATGGGTGGTTCGTCCTCTCTGAGGGACTGGGGTGGTTACATGCCTTGCCCTTTTCCCCAATGCATGAGCACACACACATGCATGACTTCATATCTCAAAATCATACATGACCACACGTGCACATGTGTGTTACCCAATCAACACGTGTGCTTACATAGGTGGGCACATGTGTGCACATACCCTAGCTCCCCCTTAGCCCTGTTTCTGCTGTTTGCAGTTTCCAACAGTCAATATATCTTGAAAATAGTTAGTGGAAACTTCCAGAAACAAATACTATAGAAGTTTCTCAGTGGCCCCGATCTGAGGCACGTGATAACATCCCACTCCATCCTGACCAGGACTGGAATCATACCTCTGCCCAGCGTGTGCAGACTGTGTGTGCTACCTGCCTGCCCATCTCATCATGACTGCGTGGACACAGTGCTTGTAGGTGGGGCTGCTGGCTTCCACCTGAGGCCCTTAGGAGGCCCTCTGCCCACACAGCAGGGCACCACAGACACGGTCCTGACCCAAGCAGCTGATCTTGGCTTGCTTCTGCTTCCTCTCTGTCTAAAGTGATCTTGACCCTTGTGACATTTCTTCCAGTACAGACGGGATCACAGACACAGGTGTTGGAGCACAGACCAGCAGTTTGAATATTGGCAGTTTCACAGGACGCAGAACAGTATTGGGGGAGATTCTGTCTGGGGTGCCCTTTCCAGCCAGCCTGCACATGGGCGCTGCTGACAGGTCAGGATCAGCAGTCCAGTGAGGGCTTGGCGTCTGGAGAGGCAGCTGCTGGATGGCTGTTGTGAGACTGTGGGCGAGAGACAGGCTTGGGCGAACACCCAGTCAGGAGATGGTGGGAGGGGGCAGAACCTCACAGCCCGGTATTAGGGAAGGGAGCTGCTGCCGGTGGACATTCCCAGTGACATCACTGTCCAGATATTTAATATAATTAAGATCTATTGCCATGGAAACAGTCAAAAGGAAGGCTCTCTGGAGGCAGAATGTGCTCCGAACCACTGTCCGCGTGAGCGCCTCTGCTCTGCACCAGGAGGAGGGAGGTGGTGGGAGCACAGGGTGCTACCCAGGGGGAGGCCCCAGCTCCTCACTCCTGTCCACCATCAGCACAGGAGGCCCAGGCCTTCAGGCGCCCATGGCTGAGGCACCTGTGCTCACACTCTCTTTCCCTGCCCTGCTCTCATCCCTGGAAGAGACCTCCGTGTTCTAGGAGGCCACATTGCACCAGCTGTTCGACACCGTGGGAACGAAGTCCCATTACCTTCATTGTCAACGTCTCCTGACAGGATGCCCCTGCCCACACGACCGCGGGGCCTCAGGGCCCCACCCTTGCTCATCCTTTCCCACAGGTGCGTCTCTAGGGGCCATCTGAGTGTCCTGGGCACCATGCTTGGCTCAAGAAGTCAATCGCCTGGCCATCGCATGAGCCAGAGGCTTCCAGAGGCTTCCAGGGAATTACATCACCCTGTCAATCCTGAGCCCCAGAGGCTTCCAGAGGCATCTAGGCCTGGGCCTTTGCCAAACCCTTCTTTCCTTCCCACCAGAGACAGCAGAACCATGGGGAAGCGTGGTAATAAAATCTCCTACAAAAAAACCTGATACCCCAGAAGGTGACACCAGGGATACCGAGGTCCACCAAGTCAGTGGTGAGCCGTGCCTGGCTGGCACCAGTGTCCTCTCCACGAATGAGCAATTCATACATCTGGAGTGGCTTCCAATAACTCTCAAGCCATGTGACCTCTCAATGTCACATGGGCAAAAAACTCTCAATTTTATCCCATGCCCACACCGAGCTCTGGCAGACCTGGGTGTTTCCACTCTCCCCACTCTGTCACTCTTGGTCACTGGCCTCAAGGAGGCAGGGAAGGCTTCCTCCTAGGTCCCAGCAACTGTGTCCTCGCCTCCATCACAGCTCTACAAGGGGAGGGAGCCTCTGAGGTCAAGAGGAAAGGGTGGTGACTCAGCAGGTCAAACACAGCCCAACCTGTCCCCACCCCACACTGTGCTCAGCTTCAGAGAATGTCTCTCAGGCTTGGGGACCTGTCTGTCCCATGGCTGCTCCTGTAGGTGATAAAGTGAGAAAAACTAGGGCTGCCCAGCCTTTTGGCTGGTCTCTCCTTCCTGAACAGCATGGAGATGCCCTGGAGACACCTGGAGCATCTCACCATGCTTGATCCTCTCTGGGGCCTTAGAAACACCTCCCAGGTGCCCTTGCAGCTGATCAGAACCATGAAGGTAGTGGCGGTGCTTGGGGTGGAGGCAATGTAGGCATGTGGCCCCAAGGAGGATCTCCATGAGGATTCCCAAGTCCTGGGGTCACCTCACGAAAGAGGACTACTGACTGAGCCACAGACCCACCATGGCCTCCCCTGAGTGTCTCAGCCATCTTTCCAGCCGAGGGCACAACCCCTGACACACACGACTTCAAGGAGAGGCTGCTGCGGGTGGCCCATGGCTTCAGGGTGTGCCGTCAAGGGCTGGCTCCACGGCAGGAATTTCATGAAAGAAGGATGTGCAAGAGGCCGGGTGCTTAGTTTACAGCAGCGGAGATGCAGGCAGGCGGGCAGAGCTGGAGAGCAGGGGCCGGGCACCAGGGATGTAGGCCACCACGCGTCCGCCACCCGCCAGCCACAGCCAGGAGCGCTCTACTCGCCTGCTTGGTGCATCTCGATTCAATGAAGTGGGCATATCAGAATTAACTGTCACAGTGAAATGTCATTGAAGCAGGGGTGGGTGGGACTTGCTTGTCACCAGGGCACCCATGGGCCCATGTTGACTGGTCCACTCTGTGAAGGAAAGAGCCCCCAGCTGCTCCAGACCTCAGGGTGAGCCTGCCTGAGCAGAATTCTGTGTGGGAGCCCAAAAGGGCAGGAAGGACACAGGGTGGGACCCATCACCTCCCGGCGATGGCTGGGTCCTGACCTCCTCCCACTGAGTTCTGGCCACAACGGTGCACGTGGGGCAGCAGACACACAGCCCAGACAGTGCCAGGGGCCGGCTGCATCTGAGCAGCTGTGCCACAAGACCAGGGTGTCTGTCCCTTGGGGAACCCCAAAGCTGAGGCCCGGTGTCTCCAGCCAGCACCCTGAGAGCCAGGCAGGCCTGCAAGCCTTGCTGGCCTGGCACAGCTGCGAGATGCAGGTGCAGCCACACCTAAAGGATTATGACTCCACCTCGCAGGGATGCCCACGCGGGCGTGGCTGCCCAGAAGGAGTGTCTACAAGCCAAGGGTTGCAGCTGTGCCTAAGGCACTCGCCGGCACATTGGAGAGGTGTTAACTCACGTTACAGGAGGTGTCTGCGTATTTGAAAGGCGTGGCCGCGCCCTAAAGGACAAGGACACGCGGTTGCATTGGGGGCGTGGCTGCCCTTTGCAGAAAACCACCACGGTACTCAGCAGGTTAGTCACCAAAGTGATGCGACGAGATGCAGGAAGCCCAGGGGGACCCTGGTCCAGGGAGCCAGCAGCAAGACTTCAGAAATGCTGAGACCCAGAGGGAAAATACCACAGCCCAGTCCCCCAGGGACCCTGCTTAAAAAGCCAGGCGCAGTGCAGGTGTAACGCTGGGGGCACCGGGGCAGCAGCCGCCTCCCTAGTCCCAGAAGCAGAGTCCAGAGACAGCTGGGTGGCTCCTTGGCATTGCTGGGCGAGGACCCGCAGGCCAGCTCCACAGAGGGGCCCACACTAGTCCCGCCCGGCACCCCAGGCCCTCTCCACAGAGACTCACCATGCCTCTGTCCTTGGGGATCCGTGGCCTCCCTCCTTGCTCCCTGTCTGCTCCTGCACCTCTGCCTCCCCTTCCTCTCTGGCCGTCCCTAGCTGTTCTCCTAGTACCGTCTCCTCCAAGCTGTCTTTCCAGCAACCCTTGGCTACACCTTTCTGATCTCCTTCCCCACAAGAGGCGCTGGCCCTCCCGCACCGGCTCACGCCCTGTCTTTCTGTCAGTCCTTCTATCTCAGCTGCACCCCACATGTGTTGCAGAGAGGCAGAGAGGAGCGGAGAGTGAGCGCTCGGGGCCTGGGACATCCTAGGGGGCTGGGCTGGGTTCGGTGAGTCTCATCCCTTGCTGACCCCAGCAGCCTCTGTCCAACCACGTAGCCTGGCTGTCCAATGTGGGGTGAGGAGGGCATATGGGAGCCCCAGGAGAGCACCCGGCACCGGCGGGAGGGCCGAGAGAGGCACAAGTGTGTGAATTTAGCTCTCAAGAGAGCCAGGGTGCAGCCTCTCCCAGTGTGGTCCCCTCACACTCTCACAAAACAGTTTTCCACCCCACTGTCTGGCGGTCAGAAGAGATTGCTCTAAACTCTAGGGATCTCCCTAAGAATTCTACGTGGTACCCAACGGCCTTGGGCTCCTCTCCAGGTTTTCAATGTCCCAAGGGAAAAAACGCACAGTTGGGACACACAGAAGCAGTGAGAAAAGCAGACATGCCCCAACAGGAAAGCCCACTGCGCAGAGCGGGGTGACCAGAGAGGAAGGCCCAAGGCCCATAGAACAGGCCCTGCGTCTCAGGGTCCTAGGATGGTGGGAGGGCCCCACTCTGGGGACCCACAAGAGCCATGGCCTAGGCAGGTACTGAGCCCACCTGGGAGTCCTGGAAGATTGGGCCACATAAGATTTTGAAGGAAGTATCACCCCGTCCAGAACCTTGCAGGCTGGGGTAAGAGGCTGGTGTGAATACCACATGGCAAGGAGTTGGGACACGATGCCCAAGTCCTGAGATTCTGGTTTTGCACGTACCTGGTCCCTCCGTTGTTGCCCCAGCGGCTCATGCACCCTCACACCACCTCCGCCCTCTCAAGGGCCTGTCACCACAGGAGCTCCGTGGGCCGGCTCTAGGCGCAGAGTGCTGGCTGTGGGTCTGACCGATTCTTGTGCAAGTGGTCAGCATATGCGGGTGCCGACTGAGTGCATTTCTGGTCAAATGAGGCCGTGGCCGCTGTGCCCAGGCCGATGCTGATGACAACAGATCCCTTGTCCCACCAGTGTCAGACATGGAACTCTCACCAGGAAACATAAAACTGTGGCCGCTGTTTGTGTCATCTCAGCCTTGATTGACTGGTCACCTATCTGTCAAAAAGGTGGAAATCACATTGTGAGGTTCGGAGCAAGTGCTGACCCGTAGAAAAAAGTGCTTTTGCCAGGGAGTCTTCCAGCATGGGGGACAGAGCCGGTAGGGTGCTACGCTTTCTCCATAGTATGATTTTTACCTGACCCAGGGAAGATAATTATTTTATACCTTCTTGTACAATTTACATGGAACCTTCAGCACTTTAATATTTAAGGCACGCTTTTCCAGAGCAGCGATTTCTCTACATCAGGAGCTGCAAGAAGCCCGTTGGAACCTGTGTTTTGTCACTGCTCTGTGTGACGGGAGGAGTTGGCAGGGACGGGACGGGGGCAGCAGGACCTCTGGGAGGGGAGGCTGCCAACGAGGCTAGCAGATGATAAAACTTGACACTCGCGGTGGCCTGAGCATGCGACGAAGATCCCTCCAAGGCGAATCAACGTGATTGTCTTTTAATTAACCTTGAAATAGAAGTGTTCTCGAGCACCGGGGCCTTTCCGGGTGAAGCACGAGGAGATGGAGGCGCCCTATTACCATAATAGCACCTTAAACTCCATAACGTGTTTAACATCTGTCTAATGGAAGCTCCATGATACGCTGGTGGTGATAATGAGATCCAACACCCGGCTCCTACTCATCCCGCGATGAGACGGGGCCTCTTACCCTGCCTCCCAGTGTGGGTGGTGGGCACCGTGCGGAGCCGGGAAGGAGATTCCTTCTGCCGTTTCTGTGCCTTCCTGTCTCCCAGCACCAGGGCCCACACTGGGCCATGTGTCCCTTGAATAACTTCTCCAGGGGACACACAAACACCTACATCTATTCATCCAGATGGGGCACAGCAGACGGGTCAAAGTGAGGATTGCACCAAAGTCCAACACAGGGAGCCGATACTGAGGTCACTCACAGGAGTAGGGGTGAGGGGTGACTTACAGAAGTGCAGGTGAGAGGGTCCCTACAGGACTATGGGTGAGGGTCACTCACAAGCCTGTGGGTGAGTCAAAAGCAGTTGTGTCCCTGCAAAGTACTCCCCAGAATAATGACTCACAGAAACTGCACACAGCCTCCCGGGAGTCTCCCAAAGCTTCTTACACCAAGCAGACATTGGCCTACTTGGAGGCAACGCCAGCCTGCGATGGATCGTCCCGGCCCCATCCTAGGGAAGGCTCTGCTGTCCGGACAGCAGCCAGCTCTAGCCACTGGCTGACATCTGTCAATGCACCCGTCAGGACATGCCATCAGTAGCTGCAGAAACAAAGACTCCAGAGCCCAAAGGTGCAGTGCAGCACTGGGCTGGCTCGCACTAAGGTCACAGTGCACTAGGGGAGGCGCTGCTCCAGAAGGTCGTGCAGGGATCAGACTCTGCCCTCTTTGCTCTTTGGCTGAAACCTGCCCTTTTCCCTCTGCATCCAGGCAACAAGAGCAGACAGAGAGGGGATCAAGAGATGAATGGGTGGGGAGCCAGCCTCGCTTTCACTACGGGTGGTCTGGGCCGGAACACAGGCTTGGCCCAGGTATCTGAGAGACCGCAGGAGAAGGGTGCACGGTGAAGGACGTGCATTCCCTCTGCCTCGTCCACACCATCTCTGTCCCCACATACAGACCCCAGGGTCCTGCCCATGACCTTCAATGGGCCTTCTACAGAGAGGCCGCTAGGGTGAGACTCCTGGGTCCTCGAGTGCACAAGCTTGCAAAGCAGAGCTCTTCTCAGGATTTTGTAGAGAGAGGCCCGATTCCTGAACTTCCTGCTTTGCACCCCACCTCCTGCCACATGTCACCTGTCATCCAGGCTCTGAAGGTGTTGGAGGGACTCAGAGCACCTGGGTAACTGGCCTGGACATGTGGCACAGCCCTGGTGGATCTGGGGTGGGGGCCAAAGTTCTGTTCTTACACGTGCTGTGGGCTCAGAGCTGCAGAAAGAGGACCTCTGTCCCTCAGAAGGTACCATGGTTCAGATCTGGAGTGTCCCCTAAGTTTGCTGTGTTTGGAGGCTGATTGGATGGAGGTTAGCTGGATGTCATTAATCCACAGACTCCCTGTCTGTCACAAGGCAGGGCCTGGTGAGGAGGAGGAGGTCCCTAAGACATGGCCCAAAGGGTCCACGTCACTCATAGTTCTGCCCCCTGCCTCCATCTCGGCTCCCTGGCCACCACAGAGGGAGCAACTTCCTTCTGCCTAGGTCTCCTTCCAAGCCCTTCCACCACTGCCAGATGCCCATTCAGGGACTGCGACCTTCTGAAAATGAGCAAAAATAAAGCTTTCCTTAAACTGTGGGTGTCAAATCTTGTCTCAGCGAAGAGAAAGTGACCACCACAGAGAAGGTCAAGAAAGAAGGCACAGTGTAAGGGTCCTCTCAGAGAGGCAGTGAGGAGCCGCTTCGTCATCTGAACTCAAAGGGACGCTGTCCAAGGTGCCCTCCCCATACCCAGGAGAACTGCCACCAGACACTTGCTTCACCAAGGCACCGTCCTCTTGCAGGGAGCTTCAGGCTACTCCGTACACTAATTACGGCCTGTCATCCGGAACAAATCCTCCTATGACAGGAGAAATAATTAATATGCTCAGAGAAAACTTTCTTTTTTCCTTAATTAAAGCACACAATTCCTTTTAAAAGCAAGAAAATATATCTATTGTCTCTAGCCGGTGCGCACACGCTCCGAAGCCAGAGGAACGCTTTTATTTTGTGACATCATCCTTTCACCTGCTTTCTCTTTCTTCGTGTATGTAAAAATGATTAGCAGTTCATTTGTTCTGGGGAATAAATACCCTGTCGAAGGCCCCAAGCTGACGAGGACAGTCACAACTGCGGAGTCTCATGGATGTGAGGCATTTTGCAAATATTTGTATGTGTCCAGTCCAAAATTATTATAATCCTGAGTTCAAATATTGAAAAGAAAAAGAAAGAAAAACTGGATGACCCAGGAATTTTAAGATGGTCTCGCTGCTTCTTACAGGCTTGGGCATGGCGGGGCAGGACCCTGCTCTTGGCCTGAGCCTGACGTTTTTTTTCTTTCAGGTTTAAAAGTGAAGCAGCTCAAATCCTCTGGGCACAAGCTGGGTGCTGGAGACAGGGCTGTTAAGGGGCAAAACCAGGGCAGTGCCAAGACGGGCAGCTCTGTCCACCTGTGATGGCTGGGAACACAGACCCTGGAGGGAAACAGAGATTCGGGGTGAGAACAGGCCATCTGTCCCTTCACCTTCCTGACGATACACCAACACAGGCAGGGCCGGCTCTCTGTACCACACCGGGCACACAGGCAGCACGGGGAAGACCAAGCCAGCAGCCAGAGAGCAGCCCCACCACGGTCCCGAGGCCAGGGCCACCCACCGTGGCCATGCTGCAGCGGTAGGGCTCTGCCCCAGCCCTCAGGAAGCCACAGCGCAGGGCGGGTCACCTTGCGCAAGGTCACCTGCAGATAAGGCAGGGATCAAGTTCTCATCTCCCCGCCTCAACCGCTTTATCCCTCCTTCGGCGATTCGGTGTGGACACCCCTGATTTATGCCTCCTCCCTTCCCCAGACCCGTGATTCCGTGGCTTCAGCCATCTGAGGGAAGGGAAGGAGCCCACACGTCCGCAAAAGGCTCTCCTAAACTCACCCTTGTCCGTGTTCCTAAGAGAACAGTGAGGACACTGCCAGCACTGCCCCCTGTCATGGAGGCCCCGAGCTGGTGGTGCTGGGGTCCCCAGGGCCGCATGCAGCAGAAGTAGCCATGTCTGGAGACTGCTCAGGAGCTCAATCGCAGGGGTCCAAAGGCTCCGGGGGAGCATTGGGAAGGGTCGGCACGGGGCGACCTAAGGTTCCTTTAGTTCCGCACCCCAAGCTGGGCCTGGCCTCGGGGCAGGAGGCAGCACGGGGAGCCCGTGTGCGGTGCAGGGCCTCGGGAGGGGTTCAAGTCCTTGCCAACTGTTTGGGGGGGGGACCTGAGGGACTGAGCAACAACACCCAAGTCCTTGCCCCCCGGGCCGCGCTGTCTCAGCAGTCTGCCACACCAGCCAGGACAGACCACGGACCACACAGCAGGGACAAAGAGAAGCCCAGACCGGCAGAGCGAGGGGCTTGGTTTGCTTTGCGAGTCTGGTAATGGCGATCCAGCCCAGGGCCTTCTTCATACGTGCCCAGCCCAGTTTTTACTTTTGATTTTAAGGCAGGGTCTGGCTATGTCACTAAGCTATCCAGGCTGGGCTTGAACTTGCAATTCTCCTGCTTCAGCCTCCTGGAGTGCTGGGATCACAGGCCTGCATCCCTGGGCCCAGCCGGGAAAGCCTCTGCTTTCTGCTAAGGGCCTGTGGTGGCTCAGGCCTGGGCAGCTGGCCCCACCTCCCCCCAACAGGGAGCGGAGGTCGGCCAGGGAGGCACAGGATGAGAGCCAGGTCTGGAGGTGCCCCCTCACTGTGAGCCTTCTGGGGCTCACCTGGGCAGTGGGTCCCAGAAACATGCCAAGGCCCAAGGAGATGAGTGATAAGGTCGAGGGGGTGACAGGTGAGCCCAGAAATGGTGACAGGGTGTGGTCACTGCAGAGCCCAGGCTAACGGTGGGCTGGCCATTGCAGGGTGGGCTCTGTACATCCAGCTTGGGTTCAGTCAAGGTGGTCCCAGGGCAGGGGACAGCACTGTGTTGAGTCTCAAGGTGGGAACAGCTGGGTAACTCCAGACCTGGCAGCCACAGGGGGCAAGTGAGCAGGATGGGGACCCGTGTGTCTGACGCTCCGGGCCCTGGGGCCTCTGGCCTTCAAGGTCCCCTTCTCTTTGGGGACATAATGGTATGTAGGATCCCTTTATCCATCACCAACACCACCTTGTCCTCCAGAGATGATATCAATAGCACGAGTCCCCAAATCTGACATGGGTGGACACCTCGAGATGGAAGAATGACCCTCGTTCTGTGACTCAGTTTACCCAGACCTTCCTGAGGGGTTTCCCTAGGAAAGCGCTGGGAGGTTCTTGTTTTCAGTGTCGTTTATTTCTATCCTGCTTCTCAATGATTTTGTTCCTACCGCTTGCTTTGGGCTCAATGTTCTCCTCCTCTTCCCCTTTGCTGAGGTGAAATGCAGGGTGACTGGCGCTAGATCTTTCTTCTTTCTAGGGTGTGCATTCTGTGCTGTATGTGGCCGTGCCAGGCTAATTCTGGTAAGCTGTATTTTCATTCTCATTTAAAGTACTTTTTGAATTCTTGTGAGTTATCAGATTTGACTCCTGTGTTATTATAGAGAAGGATGGAGTTTAACCTCTAAGTACTTTCTGACTTTATCGCTGTTTTTCTGATGATTCTGAATTTATTTCCATCACTACCTAAAAGCACACACTTACGATTTCTATTCTTTAAATTTTCTAATGTGTGCTTTACGGCCCAGGCTGGTCTACCTGGGTGAAATTCCCAAGGGATCTTGTGAAGAACATGCATCCTGCCTCTTCAGGTGGAGCAGTCTATAGAGTTGAGAATATCCAGTTGGCCGATGGTGCTGTTGAGCCCAAGCCTTGGTGACTCTTGGCCAGCCACATCTGTCTGTTTCCAACTGCAGAGTGTTGAAGGCTGCGCCACGATAGTGGACCCTGCAGGCAGTCATCTTTGCCATGCATGTTGGGATGCTGAGCTATTCAGTGCACACGTGGTCAGAAGGGCCTGTGCTCCTGGAGAACTGACCCCTCCTCACTGGGCGAAGGCTGCAGTCAGGTGTGGTGTCTCAAGAAGGGCTTTCTGGGAGGCTGAGCCGACCCGCAGGCAGAGCTCATGCAAGGCAAGGTGAAGGCTGGCAGTGCCCACACCAGCAGTCAACAAAGACCCTGTGAGACTGCAGGCCAGGCACGGCCATCAGCAGCTGGAGCCCCACCTCGCTTTGCCCTGACAGTAGAATAAGACAATGACATGTCAGCCAAACTCCCTCGGGTGGTCCCCAGCTGCCCTCTCCTAGCCATGCTCACCCCCTACCCCCACCTGGCCCATTCCCTCGTCCCCTAACCGGGTGGGATGGCTTCCTGCCTCCCACACGTGGTCCTGCAATGACCCTGTTCCTTCTATTGCACCCCATGCTTTCTCCTCACAGATGCTGTCTCAGTCACTCGGGATGCGATACCTGTCACCTACGACTTAAAGGAAGTGACGTTTACTTTGGTGTCTAGTTCAGACGTCTCAGTCTGTTTGTGGCCAGCCAGCAATGGTGAAAGGCCCCGGCGGAGGGCCTGACTGGAGAACCGTTACTCTTGGCGTCACAGTAGACAGCAGAGGGTTAAAGGAAGGGGGAAAGAGCACGTAACATTCCATGCTAAGGGCCCGTGAGCCGTCCCCTCCACCCGCTCCACCTCCCTGCAGCACAAGAAGTCACCCGTGGACTAAAGCACCTGGTACAATTAACCTCTTTGAACCCATCGCTTTCCAAAGGCATGAGACTCTGCAGGGACACTCCAGATCCGAACCATGGCAGAGCCAAGCACAGGGACAGATGTGTAGGGAGAGGGCCATTTCCCGAGAGCAGGGACCACATCTGGAATCCTGTACGCAGACCCCCGCCACATGCTTTGCACAGTTACACATGTGAGGACGTGGCGAATGGATCAGTATGAGGACCCACACTGTGGGGAAGACCTCGGTGTCCGACTGGCTCCGCCCATGGTAGATTGGAACCCACAGCCCGGCTGCAGCTTGTACCTCCCCTCCAGGAGGCAGGGTTGGCCTCACGGACAGGGCACGTCTCAACTCTGGGGGGTGGGGTGGTGCCGAGTGGGTGTCCTGACATGAGAACCCCGTCTGATGACGGTTGAGCCACCTGCTGCCACTCTGTCCCCGCTCCCGCTGTCTTGGGCAGGGAAGGGCTTGCCCAGGACTCCGTAAAGGAAGCCGTCCCTGCAGCTTCTGTGACAGAACACGTTACCGCAACCCAGCTCCAGTTTATCCTTGAATAATTCCGAGCACAGAGCCCTCGCAGCTCCCCGCAGGCAGACATCCTCCCGGGAAGCAGGCACAACGAGAAGGAAAGGCTGCCTCTCAACCTTGAGTTCAAGAGACGGCCAAAGCTTTTAATTTCGTGTGATTGATTTAATATCCTGCGTCGGGGGAGCTGAGCTCGGGTGATCCTGGCTGCTCTGCTCTCACGCTCAGCCGGCACCGCGGCGGCGAGCCACGGGCTCGGGAATGGAAAAGCACGCTTACTTCTTCGGTTCTACTGGCAGCAGGGACCGACTGCAGGGAACAGGATGCTCACTGCCGGCCAGCGGGTCACCACGGGGCAGCTGTGTAGTGTAGGCCCACCGTGGGAGCCCTTACTGCCCCAGCCTCCCATGAGGATGAACTGCCTTGTCTTTCAGGGGCCCAGGGTCCTCACCTGAGCCCAGAGCAGAAGCTTGGGACCTCTTTTCGCTGCACTGACACAGCAAAAGTGTCTCCCATCCAGGTTTTCCTGCACCTCACCAGAGAGGGCACTTATGGCTGGATCTGCCCCGCTGAGGGGAAGCCATTCCCGGCTCCAGCTGCCATGTGGGTGTGATCGGGTCACCAGGCCCAGCCACCGGACCAGCTGCTCTCCTGGGCTCAAAGCCCCCACACCTCATGGAAACCAGAGGGCACCTGGAGAGTGGCCTCACGTTCTTGTCACACTGGCCCGAGCCGCCCTCTCCAGGCCACTCCTGCGGCTGGACATGCCACCTACATGGCCACACCTCTGATGAGACGCATCCACACAGGGGCCTCAGTGTGCTACACGCAATGCCACTCCCCTCAGTCTGGCACTGGCCTGGCCCAGCAGCCCAAAGCCCTCAGCCCCCAGCCCCACACTCCTCGGCTCGCTGGTCCTCCTGGCCGCCTTGGACTGTCCCTTTGGGCCCTTCATGCCACACTGCAGAGCTGGGGGAAACGTGCAGTGAGCCAGAAACTAAACTCCACCCAGAAGCTGGAATAGAGCCAGGCAGCAGCCCAGAGGAGGAGTGGCCAGGCCCCGGGGTGTTGAGCTTCTGGGTAACCTCGTACCAGCGATGACGCCCGGGTGGGTGGCCAAACCATCAGGAGATGGACTGTCCACTGCTGTGGGGAGGTAGAGGCAGAGCCAGCCTGAGCAATGCCCTCAGCCTTCAGTGTCAGCATCCTCACTCAGGGCAAGGCTCCGGGGCCGGCTCTGCCCTCCCGGAGTCCACAGCTCAGCATGTCCTGCAGTTCTGGGTCCTCCCACAAGGTCCATTGGAGCAGGAACTAAACTCCATTTTGAATGTGTGTTAAAGTGACGTGAAAATTAAAGCCGGTAAGTGCCCAATGTGTGTGAGTGTGCACAGATTCCTGGCGGAAGCCAACCCCGCAGGAGGCCTTTCCCATGCCAGGTCTGTGGGGTTGTCGGTCCTGGGTAAAAGGTGGTGCTTCTGGTGTCCTCGCTTCTGCAAAGGCGGCAGAGGCTGGCGACCGGACCCCGGGACGGGGTCTAAGGAGCTGGGATGAGAGGCGGCAGCTGGAAGTTTTACAGTAAGGAAGGCGCAGGTGTCAGAGCCCTGGGAGCAGCCAGGTGCCACGTTAAGGCAGGAGAGCAACAACGTGTAGAATGAGGCTGGAAGGGCACGGGCAGGAGACGGGAGAGGACAGAAGCACAGGGCTCGAGAAAAACCATCCCCTCGGGAGCTCAGCCCCAGCTTCTCCCCTGAGTGTGTCCTTCTGACTCTTGTGAGGATACTCCTACCTCCCGGGGAGGGAGGGTGTCCCGAGGAGGGGCCTCCATGGCCCACGGCCGGCTGGCAGCTGCGGCAAGTGCTGAATCCGACCCTTCCTGCCTCCACCAGAGGGATCCACTTGAGTCAGAGCTCCGGCCAGCAAGTCTCCTAAGCAACAGCAAGCAGGGACACCGCAGCAGCCACTTCTGGCCCAGTGCTCCGAGGACATCGAGAGCCGCAGGGTCCCCCGGCGCTTCTCGAGCGGCGGAGCTGAAGCACGCCTCGCATCCGTCTTCAGCAGCCCCGCGTCCGGCCGCCGTGCTCTGCAGGGCGAACCATGCCCTCACAGTGCCTGGTTTCAGTCAGTAAACAAGACAGACAAACTGGCCAGAATGCCCTTCCCAGAATGCCCAGGGCAGAGGACCAGCGCCCAACCCATAGCCGAGTTCACGGCCTGTCACCTGGGCCCAGAGATGTGGCACACTTCAGTCCCTAAATAGAAATGGATCGAAGAGTGAAATCAAGGAGAGACAGCAGGAAACCGGGAAGAGGACTTTTTGGAGGTAGGGAGGGGTATCGGCGGAGGGGGAAGAGGAGAGGATGGACAGGCTGACAAACAGAAGATGACCAAGACACGATACGTTCGTGGTAGGACTGAAGAGCAGTATCTAAATTTAAAAAATTGTTGCCGTAAAAGAAACATCACCATGCACCCCCCCTTGGCATCGTCCCCTGGCCTTACAAGGCACTCGTCCCACAATGCACTGTGTCACGTTCTGGGCAGCTCTGGAAGCTCTCTTTCCCAATGTCTTTACTTGTACTTTGTGGCAGCCTCAAAGTCCTGAAATGATTCAAAATGTTGACTTTTCACAGTCACTCTGACTCTAGGGAGGAGCCGGAAGTCACACCGTGACCTGTCATGTCCAGGGAACAAGGTTCATGAGGGCACATGGTCATGTGCTTACATCTTTCTTCCAGCAGGCTCTCAGCAGCCACACTTTCTAAACATGCACCAGTAAAAAGACAGAGCCTTCTAGAACAGGGCCAGAAGTGCAAACCCTGCACACCATAGGAGAGTTTCCCTGTTGAAGGAAATCCCCTCTCCCCACTGGAGCAGTGGCGAGGTTCCCAGGTCCAGGGGCTCCTGTAATAAAGCAAGTAACAGTTTATTGAAACAACAAAAGAGAAAAGAAACGTCCTTGGCACAGAGGCCAAGATGAAACCCAAGCGGGTCTCCTTAAAGAGAATGAAAAAAAACAAACCAACAAACCAAAACTCCTGCCAGGGAAGCCTGGTGGGGCCCCAGAGGGTGCCACTAGTGTTGGTAGGAGGATTCCCAGGACAGACTCCAACAGGGGGTGCAGGAGCAGTGAGATGGCTCCCATTGATTGGCTGGAGCTATGAGATGGTTCTCAGGGATTGGTTCCCTTACATGCACATAAATGGAAAAAGACGGGACTTCCTTGGGAAGTCTGGGCTTCCGCAAGGTAGTGGAAGTGTAGCTGTTTTGTTAACTTTAGGAAAATGAAAGGTACTAACGACTTGGTCTGGGAGAATGAGAAAGAACCTCGGCTGAGTCATGGCTTCCCCTGAAAGGCAGCCTCTGCGGGCGGCGTCACCGGGTGTGCTTCCTTTCCCGAGCTCCTGCCCATCCTCTAGGAGTGCAGGTGATCTTCCTGCATCAGCGTTTGAACTCCCCTGTAGCCAGGCACAGCTGCACCCCCAGCACACCGGGTAAACCGACGCTATTTGGACTTACTGGCTTTTCAGGGCCACTCTTCCCGTTGAAGGGATTTCTTTGTTTTTGTGTAGAAAGCTGATGGTTCATGCTGCGAGACCTGGCACACGTGGCTCTAAGATGAGGGGACCACGGGCGGCCCACCCACCCTGCATGTCTCCTGCCACATGCTTCCTGCCACCTGTGCTAGGATTTCCCAAGGGACATGTCCCCTTCTTCCTGAACTCTGCTTATTATTTTTGACCTGGCTTTTAGAACCATTCGCTTTTCTGTTCAGATCGTAAGTTTGACGGGACGATGCTATTTCTGTCTGGAGAGGCTGTTGCCCTTAACACGCTGGGGATCATCTGTGGGTGGGTGTTCACGGCGCCGTTAGGACCTCTTTCTGCTTCTGAATGGAAAGCCACGCTTTTCTTTAGGAGGACGTTCTGGGGTGTGGGAGAGTGTGACGTTTGTCTCTGCTTTTGTGGTGGTCATTATAAGTTAGGAACTGAGCACCATGCCGGTGTGAGGTGGGAGAGGACGTGGCCACCTTGGCCGACTTCCTCCCAGCTTTGGAGAGTTTGTCCTGTACGTTCTCAGTCACCTGCTCCCACAAACACTCAAAAGGGTGTAGAGGGGAAGGTCCCACGCCTGCCTTGCAAGGTGTGTGCCGTTATGGCAGGTGGAAATACGTGGATGTTTGGATTCAAGGTGTTTTCTCTCTTCTGAAATCTGCTGACATGGTAAGACATTGATGACGTCATGTCGTGGTTGACTCGATGGGTTATTGTAAATACTGGGGGATTGCTACTTGTGTGAAATATTTGTTTCTTTTGAATTGGGATATGTATTTTTTTAACTTGGAATTAAGCCCAGGGTGTTTGCACCGAGCTACATTCCAGTCTATTTTTATTTTTGACTTTGAGACAGGGTCTCACTAAGTCATCAAGTTGCCCAGGCAGAACTCCAACTTGGGATACTCCTACCTCAGCCTCCCAAACTGCTGGGATTGCCAGCCTGCATCATTGAGCCCACCTTATTTAATTGCTTAATATGATAAACCACATTTTCTCCTAATAGAAAAAATCATTACATTCCTGAAATAAACTTGGGATCTTTATATATAATTACCTGGAGATACATATTTATGTCGGTGAATTCAACTTATGCTGGTTTTCATTTGGGAATTTTTGTGTCTATTTTCACAACAAAGTTCATTTTTTTCTCTCTCATCATTGCCTGATCTTAGCATTAAGGACACTTTGGTCTTACAAACAAAAGCAGCAGCTTTCTGACTTATTCTCCCTGTACTGGAAAAGGGTCACCTAGTGTTTAAAATCTCACCCTCCCAATCCCGAAGTCTACTTCCTGGCACTTGAGGTGGAGGAGGAAAGAAAGGATTTTTAGGTAGAACTGCATTCCATTCTGGAATTGTTCCTCCTGTGGTAGAATTTGGTGTTTCATGTTTTTTCCATAACATTTTCATTTCATCTTAAATATTAAATTTATGGGCACAAAATTGGCTTCAAGACAATATTCTCTCTGATGTGTGGACTTCACTGTCTCTATGCAGTACTCTCCCTCATATTTTTATTTGCGGTTTCTCTCCACGGGTCTTCTTGGAGCGTCCTGAATTTTATCTTCTTCATTTATGTCATCAAGCGAGCTTTGTTTAGTTTGTATATTTTTTAAAGTACTTTAACCACTTCTGTTTCTGATTTTATAATTTCCTCTCTTCCCAATTTGTTGATTTCACAGCGTGTTCAGACCAGTGGTCGCTCCGCTAGTCAACCAAGCCAAATGCTCAGAACACTTTCGGGTTGCTATTTGTTATGTTTGTAGTACTCTGGGTGAACCTAGGGGATCACCACGCTGAGCTAGTCTATTTTTTAATCCCCAACCCATTGTTTTGTTGTTTATATATTGAGACAGGGTCTCCCTAAGTTACTAAACTGCCCGAGGCTAGGCTCCAACTTGCCATCCTGCTGCCTCAGCCTGTTGAGTACGGGGATGACAGGCCCGCATCACTGGGCCTGGCTTCCGGGTCCTATTTTTTAATACAGGAAGTAGGCCATCACTGCTCACCTGGTCATGTAACCTGTGCCCTGAATCCTGCCTGCACGGCACCGATGCTAGTCTGTCTCCTTTACGTGTTAGCTGTGCATAGTCACCAGGTTGCCTTTCCCTCAGAACAGTCCCTGCCCGCAGCGCTGTGACCTCACTGTGCCTCCTCTCAGGCTCTTTATCATGCCTCCAGGACCTGTTCTTCAATCCCGCCCACCTGATGTTTATGAGATATTTTCCTATCTTCTAAAATATTTATACTTTTAACTTAGAACCTCAGCTCTACATTCTAACTGGGATTATTTTTAAAATATGATCCAGAAAGGTTCTTAGGATGTTTTTTCTTTAGTGTGGAATTCAGTTGACCAAGAATCAGTGCTTAACCACTCACGTTGAGCTCACAGCTAAATCCTCTTGGGGGAAACAAGCGATTCTGCGCGATTCGGCTCTCTCCCTCTGCTCCTGTGCGTTCTCGCTGGGCCACGCAGGGAGCTTCATCTTTAATGTCGAAAATACCTTCCTACTTAAAAAGCTTAGACCTGAAAGTCAATTCTACATAAACTACAAGCCCTGCTAGCGTCTTCCTGTGCCGTCTGCCTCGGTGCCCTGTCCTGTCTTGTTAGAATTAAGGTTCTGTTTACTAATTCTTTGGTTAAATACATCTTCAAAAAGAGCCAGTGAAGGCAAATTGATTTTTCTGAGCTTTTCCGTGCATGAAAATTGCTTTCTATTGCTCTCTTACTTGAGTAATAGTTTTTTGGGGGTAAGAATTATAAAATCAGATCCTTTCAGGTCTTTAAAGATATCTTCTCTCCCAGGATGCTGCGTTGCCATTAGAAATCAGTGGGACGCAGTTCTATTCTAGGAGTATCCCTTTTTGTGAAGCTATTACAGATGTTTTGATAGTTTCTTAAATTTTTGAATTATGTCCTTTCTCTAGAACATACCCAAGTGCTTACCTATTTCCCTCTTAATTTAGGTCCCAAAACGGACTCTTTTTACCTAGAAACTCTTGACCTCTCCCAGTTCAGAGAAACTTTCTTCTGCTCTGCAGGGCTGTCCCTTTCCTCTGGACTCCCTCTGCCCCTTTCTGCTGCCCACCCCTCCAGGTGGGCAGACGCTGCTGCTCAAACGTACCCAGAAACCCCTAATTTCCTCAAGTTCCCAAGAGCTTTGATCACCTTTAGTTTTTAATTTTCCCTGAATAAAATTTCACTTTAACACTACCCTAAAACTTTTGTGGAAGGAGGGTGAGAGAGACAGAGAATGAGAGAGAAAAGAGGGGACGAGAGAGGGGAGGATGGTGGGGAGAGTGGACTCTCTCCATCCCTGGTGTTTCCCTCCATGCCCAGCTGCCTTCTGAGCAGCTCCCTCTGCTCCTCTTGGGCCTCTGGCCTCAGTCTGCCCACCACCCCTCAGGGCACCTCATGGTAGGAGGTAACGAGACACTCTGACTGTCCCCGGCCGACCCCGAGGTCAGATGCTCCTGTAGTTCCCATCGTGGAGGGAGGGATTGGACCCGGGATGGCTGGCTCTGGTGCAGACAGGGGATCAGGGCACTGCACAGCTCAGAAGCTAGTTCTGCACCTGTCGGCGGTGTTTGGAGGCCCTGGGAGTCTGTACATGCCCCCACTGCTCAGAGCTCGGTCCTCGGCATACCTGGTTCAGGCCTAGCTTCTGCAGTAGCGTGGCCTGCCTCGTTCCTTGAAGGTTCACTTTGACTTCTTCACCCACCTGGGCTGTCTGTTGGCCTGAGTCCTGTCACACCTCTGCTCTTGGGTGACATTTATCGCGACTTATGGACTTACTGTCTTTCATACTCTCTCATTCTTTTTTGAGACACGGTCTTGCTAAGTCACTAAGTTTCCCAAAATGGACTCAAAACACGAGGTCCTCCTGCCTGAGCTCCCAGAGTGGTAGGAGTACAGGCCTGAACTGCAGGTCTAGCCCAGTGCGTGGTTTTTACGTGGTTACCGGGGGTCAAGAGGAATGATGCTGTGTGGTGGGTACTTTGCTCTGCTGAAGCCGTCTTTCTAAAGGTAGAAGCAGCTCACTGGGGACTCAGTTCCCAGGCCACCCTTCTGCTCAGGACAGGGGACATTCTAAGGCCACTTCTCCCTGCACACGCCTTGCCTTTGTCCCTCAGTGTCAGCCCCACCTCCCAACACAGGCGTCTCCAAGACACGTGAGTCTGTGTGCAAGCTCAGGCCTCTGCAGAATGCTAGCCTGGGCTGTCCTCACCTGCCCCCCTGTGTCCCTCTGCACCTCTGGCCAGTTGAGTGGGGCCAGCATCGCATTCCCACCCTGGGCCCCTGGCACTGTCCTGTGCAGGGCTGGGACCCCCCTCCGCTGCTCACGTTCACCAGCCTTGCACGGCGCCGCTTCCCTGACAATCAAAGGCTGTGCGGTGCATGAGGTTGTGAAGTTTCCTCCTGAATTTTTAAAAAACAGTATTAAAGTTTAATGCTCAAAAGCATTAAAAACTACCGTGAAAATGCTATCAGTCTCCATGCAAGGATGTGCTTCTTCCCCCGGGACTGGAGAAGAATTATCCTCCTGTGGAGGGAAACGTGTACTCGGAGTAGGCTACTGAGGCCGCTAGCATCACCAAGGGAAGACGGGAAAGTCCAGAGCAGTGCTGCCGGGACGGCGAGTCCCCGTGTGGCCCCGCGGAGCACCCCGCTTCCCAGTTCCTCTCTTCCCAAGGGCTGAGGACACACGTGGGAAGTGGGTTTCCCCACAGGTCCCCCTGACGGGCAGTCCTGACCCTTAAGTAAATGCTTCAGTTCAAGGTGGTTTCTCTACAGAGAAGGAACAGAAAATGGGGCTGGGGGGGTGTGAATCCCACCTCCCGGGGGTGGTGGGGCAGCGGAGGGGACGGAGGGCACCCGAGGAGGGAAGGTGAAGGCTGGTTGTGCCCCCAAAGCCTCCACGGTGGAGCTGTGGACCCCCAGGGCCACAGAATGGGGTGGCATTTGGAGACGGGCTTTGAAAGTGTCGCGGGAATTCTTTCTCCCTCTCATTTTACTGATATGTATCATACATAAAGTTTATGTTCGACTTAAGTATTTTGTGCACATACATACATGTGGCAAAATTACAAATTCTTCCCCTCTCCCTTTTCGACCCTTCCACTTGAGATTATCTGTATAGACCCAAATCCAACCGAATTGGTGTCCTTTCAAGGTGAGAGTAGCTGGGCATGGGGGTACTCCCCTGCAGTCCCAGTACTTTGGGAGGCTGAGGCAGGAAGGTTGCAAGTTCCAGCCCCGTCGGGGCAACTAATCAACTTAGTAAGTCCCTATCTTAAAATAAAGCATAACATAGGCAGAGATGTGGCTGAGGAGTGCAAAGGCCCTGGACTCCGTTGTTCAAGTCTATTCCTGGAAGAAGAACGAAAAAGAAGACCAGGACATGGAAGGAAGGCGACGTGGGACCCTGGAGAAGACAGCAGGCTCCAACCATGGTCACCCGTGGCCCTGACCCTGTGGCCTCTGGACTTAGAAGGGACACATTGCTCTTGTTGGAGCTTCTTGCGCCACGGTGCTTTGATAAAAGTCCCCTCCCCGTGGCAAATTCACCCATGGAGGACCCAGAGGCACACCCCAGGAGCATCTGGGGCAGGGCCCAGGCCACACTGCCTCTTTCTTCTCCTTCCCGCAAGCTGTCCTCAGCAGAAGCAACTCGGCTCCAGGGCAGGATGATTGCTGGGCCGAGGACACTCAATTAGCAAGAGCCTCCGGTGTCAGAGGGCTCGGTGGCTGGCTGCGTCTCTGTTGACAGGGCACCGAGGGGACATCAAGCGGCCCTCTCAAGAGGAGACGCAGTGGGAAGGGGTCAGGGTTAAACTGTCTGAGGATAATGACTGCCGACTCCCGCAGCCCAGGTCACCTCGGAGTTTGCACCGCCGCATCCATCCTGACCCACGCGATATTAAAACTGTCCCCATTTACATGATAGGACCTAGCTGGCCTCTAAATGACTCTGAGTTACTGGATATGAAGACTCCGGCTCTGTGGGGATGTCAGAACCAAGGGCAGCTGAGGCCAGTGTGGCATCCCCAGGCACGTGGGTCTTGGCAGAGATCTTGCAATTTTTCCCTCCACCTTCTAGTGGACGACCCCAGAAGGAGGATCTCCCCAGACGGTGAGGGGACCGAGGATGGGTGTGGTGAAGACAGCCAGCCACGGGATTCCACGCATCCTGGGAAAAGAGGCTCTTCCTCCAGAAACCATTGTGCTGAAGCCCGGGACCTCCCTGTCCATCCTCAGCTAGCCCAAGCCACTTCCCTCTGCACCTGGCTTGCAGCCTCTGTGGCTTTCAGGGGGTCCTGGGCCTGGTACTTCCACAAATGCTTCTTTGACCAGGACAGCTGCTGGCTACGACTGTCCCTCGGGTGATGAGGGAACCTTTTGTCTTTGGTTTTGGGGAATCACATAAAACTTGGGTTCCATTGCCTCTTCTCCCATTCATCCTGAGCTCTGGACTCACCCTGAGCCTCAGTTTCACAACTGCACTTGTGCTGTGGGTGTCCGACTCCCACAGAGGGTAAGAGAGCAGCACCTGCAATCACCAGCCAGGCATGGCCCCACTGCCACAGAACTGCCGGTTCCCACCTCTTGGGGTGAGGGGTTTCTGGGGCCCTGTACCTAGGTTTATTTAGGAAGCCTTAATTCCTGTGGTAGGGTGGGAGCCTGCTTGGAACTCCAGCCCAAGGGGAGTGCATGACAACAGCACCCAGCTTCCTGGGGTCTTGGTCACAGATCGCTTGTGCCAGCCCTGTCATTTTCTGCAATGTGGGAGACTCACCCTGCCCAGGTCCCCCACCAGCACTGCCACTATGCATCTGCTTGGCTTCTGGGCCTCTCTGATCTCCAAGGCTCCTTCTCCACTCCATGCTCCTCTCTTGGGGCAGGGTGGTGGCCACTTCAGGGCTTTCTGTCCACACACACATGTGTCAGGGTCCTCTTCTCTTCCTGTGGCCCTCAGGACTCTGAGTCACCCTCCTCACCCCCCTCCACAGCTCCTCCTACTCTTGCCTCCCATGCGTCCCTTCTCCCCTGGCATGGCAGTCTCTCCTCATCTCCCCTCTGTTGTCCACTCTGCCCCTCCTGCGGACATTTCCACCTCCTCCTGCCCAGCCTTGTCCCCCAGCCACTGGTAGCTCCGCCCTCGGCCTCTCTCCTGCGTCACTGCCCAGCCACCATCTGTTCCTGCCCCGTGGAACCTGTGCCACACTCACGGCTCCACCTCTCAGAATGTGTTCCCTGTATCAGTCACATAGCTGCGCCTGGCACATGATTCCCAACACCCTCAGCTTACAGGAGGTAAGCTGGCTCGCGGTTTCAGTCCATGGTCATCTAGCTCCAAGGCACGAACATCATGGTGGGAGGGCACGGTGGAGAAATTCTGCTCAGTTCACAGTGGCCATGAAGCAAAGCAGAGAGAGGAAGGGATACTAACCCCTGCGGCCACTCTCCATGAGCACCCAGACACTCCCTGGACTGTGCCATGTGCCTAACAATTCACCTGGGTGGAGAGTTGATACCAACACTCCATCCAGCTTAACTGTCACCGCTCCAACCCAACTCAATGAGACGTGTGAGTAAATCTCACCTTCTTACCTCAGTGATCCTGGATCGTCCACTTCCTGTCTCAGGGACTCCAGATCCTCCGAGCCTGGTTTCTCTTCATAAGATGATGTCAATAATAAACTCCCTTTCTGTGTGTTGTGGGATGAAGCAAATTCACTCATGCAAATCACATAGAACAGTGCTTGTCACATACTAAGTAAGCCCAGGTGCCAGGGACTACTGTAGAACCTCACAGTTTTGTACCGTGACACCATCACCTGCCCCTCAGGCTGTCCCTACCCTGTGGGAGTGAACCCAGTCCTCAAGAAGCCAGCCTTCCTTCCACCTTCTCCTTCTCAGCCTGGGACTCACTCAGCAACCCCCTGTCTTACCCACGGGACACTGTCCTGGGCCCACCTTCTTTCAGGGACACCATTCATTTAAAGAAAACTCAGAAGGACAAGGTTGGCCTGGCCATCTCTGTGCCCAGTGTTGCCCAGCCTGCTTCCAGGACTCACCATGGATGCTGTCCTTGATGGTGCCATCCAGGGCTGCCTAAGGCCCTGTGGACCCTCAGGGAGAGGGGGCCACTCACGGATGGACCGACTGCCTCATTCCCTGATGCAAGATGGTGTGGGAGACGCCACCACTCCGGAGTTGACGTAGCAACAAAGCCAGAAATGTCACCTCAGAAACAAAGCAGGGGGAGACAGTGTCCTTCGAGGCGTGAGTGGGTGCTGCCCACCCCTGGGGGCTGGCTGCGCATGGAGGGCTGTGGGCAGATGGTGGCTCCCACCCAGCCTGGGGGGCATGGGAGGAAGGATGAGGATTAGAGGAGCACGTCCCATTCCCCAACAGTGCCAGGCTGCAGCTCCCTACCCTGGGCACAGCCATCTCGGTTCCCCAAAACCAAATCGCACCTTCCCATAATGCCTCTGCCTGGGGGGCTGTGGGCGGAGAGGAAGCCACCACGTGAGTACACAGGTGTGGTCATCTCTGTGGCCTCTGGGACAGAAGAGCCCGCTCTCCTCTTGCAAGCTGTTCATGCTTGCCACACTCAGGGTAGCACCCGGGACCCAGCAGTCGCTGCGTGAGCGCTGGTTAGTGGCCCATCCATTCGTTCACTCGTTGAGTCAAACAAGGAGCGGCCACCCCTGAAGCCGGCTCCACCAGCCGTGTGCCAGTCACCCAGCGGGGCTCGGTGTGGACCAGGCCCTGCGGTTGGCAGCTGCAAGCTGGGTCCCGAGGAGCTGCCGAGGCCCAGGCCGGGTGTCTAGGTGTCACTCTCTGGCCCAGGCATTTTCTGGGGAACCTTGGGGAGCCAGTGCACTAGGGTGGTGTCTCCGCAGCACGTCGGTACCCATCCCATGTACAGGAACCCCTGTTCTTCTCCTATAGCGTGAGGCGTGCGTCCTGCTGAGGTTGGGGTCATCGAAGCTCCAGCCCACCACAGGCAACCAGGCAGGAGGTTCAGGCGTTTGGGGAAGAAATAAGACAGCTTCGTTGGTGAGTCGCGGGGTCCCACGTGGGCCAGGCTAGGGGCAGTGAGGCTGGAGTGGATCTGTGACTGGGGAGGCCACGGCCAGGGTTTTAGGGCTTTGTGATGATGCTCAAAACAAGCGGAAGTCCATAGGAACAAATCCCTGCTCTTCCCTAAGGCAGGACAAGTGTACGTCACTTGTGGGAAAATTGGCACACCTTGAGGACATCAGGCTAAGTAAATAAACAGACGCAGAGGTTCGTCTTCTGTGGGAAAAACCCAAATATAAATAATTCAAAGAATAAAACAAAAAGGAAATGATAGGAAACGTGGAGGTAGACTTTGTGGAAAGGGGAAGGGCTTGGGGGATGGGGGAGGCGTGTGGGAGGTGCGGGGAGGAGAGGTACCAACCAGCAAGACGCCATGTGCACACGCACCTACCGCCGGAGGGAAGCGTGGCTATTACGTACTGGGCGTGAAAACAATAGTTGTGGGGAAAATTAAGAATGAGGGAAGGGCACCTTAGCCTCCACCCAGTACCCACTCCGCAGAGAGGGCTCAGCAGGCTCCAGCACCCTGAGCGGTGGAACCAACACCCTGAGGTCTGGCTTCTGCACTTGTGTCGTCCAAGCCTCCTGTCCCTAAGCAGGACACTGTCCTCGCGAGGCCCCGTCTCAGCCCTGGCTGGTCTGAGTCATCGTGAAGTGTCCCCCGTGAAGGGGGATCCAGCTTGTTCCCCACAGACTCACTTATTTGGAAGGAGATTGGGCCGCGGGAGCAGAGGGATCATGTGGCTTGATCTGTGGATGTCACATCTGTTAGGACTATAGCCTGACGGGGGTGGGGTGGATTGCGGAGCTGTGGTCTGGAAGGCGCGTCTCCTTGCTAGCTCTGCCCTTGGCCTTGGGCACGAAGGCTTTCCGGCGCCTAGACCCTCCGCCAAGCCCTTCCTCTTGAGCTGTCTGAACTATGAGCTCAGAGAAACCTCCCTCCTCACATCATGGGGGTTAGGGTATTGTATCCTGGTGATGGGAAAGTGA
This sequence comes from Ctenodactylus gundi, assembly GCA_004027205.1. Classification (NCBI taxonomy): domain Eukaryota; kingdom Metazoa; phylum Chordata; class Mammalia; order Rodentia; family Ctenodactylidae; genus Ctenodactylus; species Ctenodactylus gundi. Next base: position 155,159 of record PVKB01002723.1, on the reverse strand, counting down.
CCACGGCAGTCCCACAGACCTCTGCCCTGTGGTTTCCATTTTCCCTTGCTGGTGCCAGGAGACCCTGCGGGCCCAGAGAAGGCAGCAAGGTATGATGCGAAGGGTCCACCCACAGCTGTGTCCTCCTAGTGGCAGGCAAATGTCTGCCCTTTGCCTGGCCAGTGGGGAGCTGGCCTTCCAGAGAAACTGTCCCTGTGTGGGATCCCCAAGATCAGATGAGCTGTGGTGAGCAGCAGAGCCCCACCCCTGCCGTGCTTGGCCAGAGACCCAGGCCCACCCCCAGGTGGCGAACCCCATGGTGCCTCTCGTCCGTGACCCCATGTCCACAGGGCTTTTGGAGCCTCACCCAGAGAGGGGCCCCCTTTTATCCGATCCCCCCACTGCCTGATCCTGCTGGGGAAGGACGCTGGCTCCTTTTCTGGCCGCAAACGCCCAGCCGGAAGGCCCGCAGAGCTAGCTAGGGTGGCGCTCACCCATTGCTTCCAGGCACCTTGTTCCACAGAAGGAGTTGGAGCTGTCGTGCCCCCTGGGCCACACTGTGTCTGCTGGGTATTGAACCAGATGCTCCCTCTGTCCTCTGTTCCCTCAGCAGGACTTGGGAAACACTTTCACTGGTGTCCTTCGACCCCCCTGGCTTCTTTGAGTGGGAGAAAAATACTATGGCTAGCTGTGGGATGGGGCAAATACCGGGACTGGGCACAGGCGACCTTTCTGTGCCTGTGCTGTGCTACCTTGCAGGGCCCAGGGTCCCTCTGGGCCCCACAGGTCCCATGGAGAAGCCTGGGCTGGGGCTGAGCCAGGTTCTTCTGGGCATCACCATCGTAGGTGGCATGGATGGCACTGGGGCTGCAGGGAGTGCGAGGACACCTGCTGGGGTCGACTGCCCACGTGTGCCCCAGTGTCCCGCTGTACCCAAGGGGCACAGAGCCGCAGCAGCCCAGCCGTGTGGCCAGCGCCCACTCCTGTGGACCTTCCTGTCGCTCTCGTATTCGATCCCCACCAGCAGCATCAGAAGATGCTCTGGGCAGGCCACGGGCCAGCTTCAGAAACCCAGCCTGCGCCCGTGGGATTTGTAAGTATCATGTGCCTGCTGCGGGTGTAAGCCTGGTTGACACGCTTCCGGCTCCTCGGCCTACTGAATCCCCACGTGGGCCTGCAGGCAGGAGTGGCCTGTCCCTACCCACAGTGCGCACGTAAAGGTTCTCTGTTACTTGTGTCTGTGGTGCGGAGGGCGGAGCCTGGGGATGCACCTACACTGGCATCCCAACCCATGTTCATTACCGGTTTGGAGGCAGGGTCTCACTGAGGGGTCCAGGCTGTGCTCAGACTCGCATTCTCCTGCCTCAGCCTCCCTGAGTGCTGGGGTGGCAGGCCCGCCTCCTGGGGCCCTCACCCACCTTATCTGTCTGTGGAGTCTGGGGCTCACAGGGCCTTGCCACATCCCTGGTCCCGAGCCCCAGAGGAGCCTGGACAGTTCCCCCGTGGTTCCACCGTGGTTCCGCCTTCGCCACGGGGCCAGACGGGAAGAGAGCACTGGTGACTGGGGAGGAGTCCCTCTTGAAGTGCCCTGTGGAGACACCACCAGCCCCTCCTGGGGATGCTGGCCCTGCTGCTGGCCCAGTGCCGAGGCCACTCTAGCCCCAGAGAGACGTCACCAGAGATGCTCGTGGTTACTGTGGTGGATGAAGGTGGCACCACAGCACCCTCCCTGGTCTCCAGGAAGGCTGGAGGGACCCAGGACATTCAGGCATGGGTGGTCCAGGCATGGAGGAGCCAGCTGTGCCCAGTCCTGGGATTCACCCACTCCATGCTCTCCCAGCATCCCCCACCCATGGCAGAAACCCAGCCAGGGCAGTTGGGGGGACTGCACGGTGTCCCTCACCACAGTCCTTCATGCTCTGACAGTCCCCTCAGCATTTGGTCCTGGGACATTGGAAGGAAGTCCTGCAGCACACGGAGCACCCAAGACACAGGACGCTGAGTGCTGGTCCTGCCCTCCAGGGGCTCAGCAGCCCAAACAGTGCCATCAGCCAACACCACAGGTGTTAGAAACGGACCTCCCTCCTGACAGCTGTGCGGGCATCTGTGGAGTGTCCCTGAAGAGGACTGGAAAACTCAAGAGCCGCTGAATCCCTGCTGGAGGAGCTACTGCGACCCAGGCTGGGGTGCCTCTCAGTGGACAGGGACAGGAGCGTCCCCGAGAGACGCAATCGAATTAGGAAGAGAACACAGCAGTTGTTGTGTGGGGACTGCCAAGTGCAGGCAGCCCATGCACTTCTGCTCCCACGGTGGCTAGGCATGTGACAGGAGTCACAAAAGCTCACAGGCAAGAGCCCCACCAGCCTGAGTGTGCCATAGTCCCAGCGACAAGGACGGGACCACCTCACAAGCGAGGCCACAGGACTTCACAAATTATCCCAGGGCCCACAGCTGCAGCCTGGCTGGGACCAGTGAATGGTGTGGCCACCTTCCATAGTGACCCTGGCTCCTTCCTGCTCTGCAACAGGCCTCAGAGTGGTCACGTGCGGCTGCCCCAAAGGAGATGGGTCTGTGGGTAACTGGTCCCAGTCTCTGAGGGCTTTGCACACAGCCAAAAGAAGATGGCACCAATTTTGACAGGCCCTAGAGGCTTGACTTTGAGGTATAGACAGAACACCACATAAGCACCGTGGGGTTGGGAGTTGGGAGGTGTCTGAAGGTGAGGGCTGGGGACAGGGAGAAAGCCTGGCCTCGAGGAGAACTCAGCCCTGCCACTCACCTGCCGGGGAGTAGGCTTCTAGAAGGATTGCTGCCCAGGCTGCGCGCCCAGAGTCGATTCCAGGCACCTCGGTCCCCTTATCAGGGCCTCCCTCAGGGTGCAGAGAAACACACTTCAGTGCCCACGGTGTCCTCGGCAACACAGGGAGAAGAATGTGATGGACCTTCATGTTGTTACTTTTCTAAAAATCATACATAATCCAGACAACATTTTTCTGGTATCTCTATATGAATTTCAACTCACATGCGCTAATGTAAACCCCACAGCCCTCATTTCAGAGGCATTATGCAGAAGCGGACAGGTCGATATCCAGAACCTTTCCTGAGCATCTCACATGGAACCGCAGAGCAGATGAAATTTTAAGATTGGTTCCCGCCTTCTGCATAATGCCACAGCTGAAGTCAGCCGGACCCCATTCCCTTCGGTACAGGGTGATCTGCAGGTACGTGGAGGCAGCGCCTTGTGGATCCACTCGCCGGCTGACAGGCATCTGGGCTACTTCCAGGGGGTTGTGGCCATTCACAAAGACGCTGTGCAAATCCCTTACAGGTGGGAACATGGTTCTAACTCCTGAGGAGCGAGATCATGGAGCTGCGGAATAAAAGCCCATTTTAGCCACCAGCAGTCGCCGAACTGTTCCCGAGAGGCCAGATGTGTCATCTGGCCTCCCACCAGCGGTGTGAGCGCCACGCAGCTGTCCCACCCCAGCCAGCCCTGGCTGCTGCCTACACTGTCCTGTTCTGCCATCCAGACAGACATGGGCCCTGATCTTAGCAGTCTTTCATTCTGCACCGTGCTGTGCACAGGACGTCAAAACCTCTACCTGAGATTATGTTCTCGCTGTATGTTCTCTTGGGCAAAATGCCTCTGTCAGGAGTGTTCAGCCTATGGCCTGCCATTTCCTCCCCTTCTTTGAAACAGTTCTTCACTAAGAAAAAATAATAATAATAATAGCAAGGGGGAAAGAACTGTGGGTGACATGCCAGACATGCCTGGCGTAGGGCTTTTTCCTATTTTTAACTGGTACAATTATCTTCACACTATAAATCGTTAAAAGTTGTAGGAGTTTCTTGATACGAACATCTCATTGACATACAGGTTTTAAACACATCAGCTCCTTCTGAATTTCGCTGCATTACAAACTAGAGCTGCATAACAACTAGGCTATCATGTAGCAATAAAGACCAGGAGTCCGCGTTGCATTGGGGGTAGGGCCGGGTCCTCCCGAGTGCTGTCTGTGGAGACTCTGCACAGGCCCCTCTCTTTGGTGCGTGAAGCTTTACCTGCATTTGCAGCTGTTCCCATCTTTCGCACGACCACCTGAGCTCCACTTCCTGCCAGATCACGGTGGCATTAGAGTCTCACAGGAGCGCAAGCTGTACACGAAGCACGTACGCGCTGTGTCTAGGCTGTGTGGTCCTTGCAAAAACCAAATGTGTAATGATCTTAGACGGAGCAGGGGTGACGATCCTGGGCCACCCTCCGCACTCCATTCAGGGAAAATCTGTCTACCATGAAACTGGTCACTAGTGCCAAAGAGGTTGGAGCTGGCTGTTTCATAGGACACCAGCCACACGGGGTTAAGATTCACCCTAATGCTTTAACTTCAACTTGATGATCTCATCAAAGGTCCTCTCCTCAAACACAGTCGCATTTCTGGCTTGGGACAGGTCTGGGTGGTGGCCTTGTAAGGGCCGGGCACCAGACAGATGAGCCTGAGTGAAGCCCCGCCTCCTGTCAGTGCGCTCCTATCAGGTTCTAACACTGCTGCTGAGTGACAGGAGGCGGGGCTTCTCTCCCTCTTCCCCTGTGCTCCTGCTGCCCTGTACTCCCTCCCTCATCCCTGGGAGATGGGCCTTCCGTTAAACCTGTCTTGGAGTCACAAAGGTTGGGGATCGCTGTTGAAAGTACTTGACTTAGATCTCAACATAAGAATTGCAGGGGACGTTATCCAGGCAATTGCCTTCTGTTCCCTTAACAAAGTCTTTTGCAGCAAAAGCTTTTAATTTTTATAAAGTCTGATGTGCCCTTTTTGAAATCTTTTATAGGTCGGGTTTTGGGGGTCTATTCTCTAATAATGGGGTCAAGTCTGATAGCGTCTTTCCTGGTGCCCTGGTCTTACAGAGCTCTTCCCAGGTTTTCTTTTAAAGGTTTTGCACAAGGTGCCTTTTACGGTTGATCGATGACACAGCCAGCGCGAGGTGTGATGCTGAGGTTGAGTTTCTGCATTTTGCACATGAAAGGACCCATCGCCCCAGCACTTGTGAGCTGGGTCATGCACTTATTTTTAAAAATCTCCAAGCACCTCCGTTTGTTCAGGGCCCCACTCGGATGTCCTGTGGCCTGACACTTGTCTCTGTTGATCCCTGTGTTGATAATTACCAGCAACTCAGGAATGAGTCTTCAAATCTAGCACTGTGATTCTCAGTTTTATGTTTCTAAACCCTCTGTTCTAATTTATCTGCGGTTTCATATAAATGTTGGTAATATCTTCTCTTTATCCACAAGAATCCTCCTGCGGGAACTGCAATCTGAGTTGCCTGGAATCACTGCCCTCTGGGAAGAGCCTGTCCCTTCTGTGTGGGTGACGCCTCTTTGTCCATCCACTCTGTCTGTCAACGTCACTCTCCGGTGTGTGTCTGTGAACCGGTATTCAAGTTTTGCTTGAGTTGTGTCACAGTTTTTTGGACTAGTGGCAGTGGCATTTATTTTCTTTAATTTGGTTTTCAAATCAGTGGTTTCCTTTTGTTATTTTGGCCAGAAAGATTTATTGACAAACCAGGTGGTGACAGGGGAATAGATGAACCTCAAATCATTCGTTTCTGGTGTTTGGAAATTGCACATGTGTGCGTGTGCGTGTGATCAAGTGTATATGTGCGTTGACCAGTTTCCTGAACACATGGTACCTTTGTGTTGGCATTGTGTTTTCTGTGTAGCCTCTGCTGACCTCATGGTCTGTGAACAGAGGCCTTCAGTTTCTTCCTTCAGCTTCTATGTCCAGAGTTTTTGCCTTGACTGATACTATGGGCATAGCATGCTCAGTGGTAGTAAAGAGAGGCAACTCCCCAGACTTCCTCTGTCTTTCACCATTTAGCAAGGTGCTTGTGCGAAGGTGTTTGGACACGCCCATTCCCAGGCCCAGGAGCTTTTCTTCTCTTCCCAGCTTGCATTGGGTTTTTATCCTATATGTGTCTGACTTCTGCCAAACGCCCTTTTGAACCAATAGAGTCCATTATGTGGCATTGCTCCTTACACAATTCATGCAATTGACCGTATCAATTGATTGTTGAATATTGGCCCAGTTTTAATTTTCTAGAATAAATCTCAGCTGATGGCCACCTATTAACCTTTTTATATACTGCCACATCCAAGTTGCTGGTATTTTGTTGGGGATATTTGCATAAATGCTTATGTATGATATTAGTCTGCAGTATTGTGTTTGCTCATTTGCTCCTTTTATTTATTTTTTTTTTCTCATTTGGGTATCAGGTAATGTGTACCTCATAGAATGCTGTAGGAAGGTTTACTCCTCTTTAAGAAATTGTGTATAGTTGTTGGTGTTTTTTTTTTTTTTTAATGTGTGGTAGAACTTGGTAGGGGACAACCTGGGCTTGGAGACTCTTTCTAGAAATAAGCTCAACTACAAATCTAACTTCCTGAGTAGTTTTAGGGCTACTTGAGTTTTCTCTTTCATCTTGGATGAGTTTTAGTACCTTGTGATATTTTGAGGATTTGGTCCACATCGTGTAAATTGTAGAATTCTTTGCTGTGGCAAAAAAAAAAAAAAAAAAAAAAGGCTTCAAAACTAATGAGAAAATTCACCAAGGTAGCAGGTTGCAAAATCAGCACTCACTAATAGTACCGCTCCTACACACCAATAATGGATTCAATGAGAAGGAAACTGAGAAATCAACTATGTTCACAAAAGCAACAAGAAAGCAACTGCTTAAGAGTAAACCTACCGAAGAAGTAAAGTATCCGTCCAGAGAAAACTACAGAACCCTGGAGAAGGAGGATGAAGAGGATTTAGGAAGTGGAAAAACTTCCCGTGCTTCTGGCTAAGAAGAACTAATATTGATGAAATGGCCTTGCTTCCAAAATGGTAATACAGATTCAACGCAATACCAGTCCCAATACCAATACCATCTTTATAAAACTAGAAAAATCAATTCTAAAATTTAGACGGAACCAGAAATGACCCAGAATTCCTACAGCAAGCCTAAGCAATAAGGGGAAAGCTGGAGGAATCACAACTCCAGTCTTCAAAGTAAAGTACAAGGTGACAGTGATTGAGTCTACGTGGTACCGGCACAAAGGCAGACGGGAAGAGCAGTGGGACAGAGCCGAGGGCGCAGAGGCACGCCCACGCTCCCTCTGCCATCTGATTTTTGGCAAAGGAGCCAAACTCTTCTCTGAGACGCGACAGCATCTCAAACTGGATACCCCCATGTAGGAGAGTGAGCTAGATACTTATCTTTCACTCTACACTGAAATCAAATCAAAATGGATCAAAGAGCTGAACATCAAAACAGAAAGGCTGAACCTGCGGGTAGATGAATTAGCTGACGTGACGTAAGACACCGGGGCAAGGAAGGTTTGAACACAGCCCCAGCTGCACAAGCAACAGAGGGAGTCAGCAAAGGGGAGGACATCAGACTGGGAAGATTCTACACAAAAGTGAAGAGACAGCCCCTGGAATGGGAGGAAATGTTCGACAGTGATGCCTCCAAGAGAGAATTAATATCTAAAATATATAAAAAGTTAAATTAACTCCCAAGTTAAGCGATCCCATTAAGAAATTGGCAACTGAAATGAAAAGAAACTTCTCAGAAGAGGGAGTGCCAAAGGTCAATGAGCACACGAAAAAATATTCAGCATCCTTGGCCATCAGAAAAATGAAAAAACAACACTGAGATTCCATTTTCACTCCATGGGAGTGACCTGCACAAAGAACCCCCCAAAACTGTCAATGAGGCTGTAGAGAAGGACACTCCCACACCACTGGGGGCTTGTGACTTGGTTCAACCGCTCTGGAAAGTAGTTTGGAGATTCTCTTAGAAAGCTGAAAGTAGAAATCCCATTTGTTCCACCTCCAGCAGCAACAATGGTCACAGTGAAGTGAATCAGACACAAAAGATTCAGTACTGCACAGTATCTCTCTTGGGAGATTACCATAACCACATGGCCTAAGAGATCTAGTGTAGGCGACGGGGTAAGCAAAGGGGTGGCAGAAGAAAGGCCAGAGACGCTGAGAGCGGGAGAGGGTGAAGCGGAGGGAAAAAGAGGGTGGGAGAAAGTGGTTAAACATGATGCAGATACACGTAATTAACACGTTATTGATTCTGCAGTACATTTACATTCATATATATACATAATACATATATGTAATTTACGTGTGGAGAGAGACATTTTAATATGCCTTTCTTGTCCCTTAAATCACTGGTAGACCATGTTTTGGCTTGTCTTGAATAAAGAAGAGGAGTTGTCTTGGGCCACATATACAATATGTAATATATTTAATGTGCATAAATAATGAAAAAGATTCACCAAAAACCTTCATAACATTTTAATTGAGTTCACTGATTTGTGCTGGGCTACATGTCAAGCCGTCCTGAGCTGCACACAGCCCGCGGGCTGGCGATTGACCGTGGCCCGGCAGCGAGTACTGTCGCCCCGGCTCCTCCCCGTTCAGTCGGCTTCCTGTGGCTCTGTCTCCAGCAGTTCCTTTCCTGCACGGCCTCTCTGCCCGCCCTTGTCCTTTGCTGATGAGCCACTAAAGGACAGAGATCTCTGAAATGTGAGCTACAGGAAACCTCCCTGCCCTTAAGTTGTGGGTGTGGTGCGCTGTGTCCGAGGGACAAGAAAGTGACCGGGACGTCTCTCGTTTCTGGTCTTGACAATTTTTGCTTCCTGGCTACCCGCCTTTGTCAGCCCCCCTAGAAGTTTATTAATTTTATTGATCTTTACGAAGAGCTAACTTTTGATTGCTTGCTATTCTCTGGTGAGTTTTGTTCTGAACTTGCTGATTCGTGCTCTTGTCTCGAGAAGCCCCGTCTTCAGCTTGCCACGGGGTCATTCTGCTCTCCGCTTCCTCATTCCTCTGGCGAAGCTTCGCTTATTCATCGGAGACCTTTTGCCTTTTCTAATATAAGCGTCTAATGTGTTAAATTTCCATTTAGGCACTGCTTCGGCTACATCCCATAACGTTCTGTATGCTTTATTTTCATTCGTGTTCAGTGGGAAGTATTTCTAATTTCCCTGGAGACCTCCTCTGCGATCCGAATATTATCAGGAAGATGTTGTTTAATTTCCAGGTGCCGGAGGGTGCTCCTCTTATCTTTCTCTGGCCTATTTCGAGTTTCCTTCATTTCAGACCAGGAAACAGACTTGTGTGACCTGAGCGCTCCTTCGTGTGCAGAGCACAAAGTGCGTGTCCTCCGCCCTTCCCAGGCAGTGTCCTGGGATGCCGAGGGGGGCAGTAGGGTGACAGTGCGTGCACATCCCTGCAGGTAAGCGTCTTGTAACAGAGGAGTGGCCTGGACTCCAGCGGCCACGGAAGATTTACTGATGTCTCTGGTTTTTCCTGCGTACTTTTGGAAGCTCACTTTTAAAACTTCAGACACAGCTAGGATTGCTGTGTGGCCTTAGTGAACTTGCCCTTTTTTTCCTCATTATGTAAGATCCCTCTTTATCTCAGATGTCACAGTTACTCATTCATTGCGGTGGCAGAAGACCCGACACTCACAACTTATGTGAAGAAAGATTTGTTTTGGCTCACAGTTTCAGAAGGTCACACACAGACTATTCCTGGACAACGAGCAATGGTGCAAGCACATGGCAGAGGCTGGAACGCTGCTCAGGGAATTGCAGACCAACACTGAGTAAAGTGGGAGTCACACCAATGGTCAGAGGCTTGGGCAAGCCCACAGCTTTCCCAGGAAGAAGCTGTGCAATGTTTCCTCTTTCTTCCTTTATTTAATTCAAGCTGCCAGTTGGGCTCCCCACACGCAGGGTGGGTGTCTTCCCTACTTCCTGGTCCGTGACACACACCTGAGAGTTCTGTCCTGAGCATCCCCTATTTCTAATAACTTGACGTGATCCCTCCAGATCAAGCCCCAGGCACCCGCCCGTCCCAGCCAGGCCCCACTTCCCAACAGCATGTGGCTTCAAACATCTGAGGCTTTGGGGAGACGTTCTAGATCCAAACCATCACATCACGTCATGGTATGAGCTTTGAAATTTCTGGAGTATCCCTCAGAAGCCTCATGGTTGGAAGGTGATGCAATCATGGCTGTGACACCATCAGTTTCCTCTACTGTGAGAGATGGGGCCTGGCCAGAAGGAGTGGATCCCCGGGACTTGACGCAGAAGAAACTGACCCCAGGACGTGAGCTGGAAGAGAATAGTCTAGGTCCACCTGTTGTCATACTCACTGGGCTTCCTGTCCCATTGTGAGATGGACAGCTTCTCTCTGGCAGTGCCTCCACCGGGTCTTTCTACCGTTGCCAGCCACCCATGAATGGACCGAACCCCCTGAAACTGCGAGCTAAAATAAACCTCCTTCTTTAAATGGTGAGCTGATACCAGGCTTTTCATACCACCAATGAAAAAGTAACTAAGCTGGAAGTCTACCTGGTCTGATACTTTTCTTTGGTTCTCAAGGTGGGTAACTTTTTGATCTTTTTCTTCTAATACACCTGGGATATTCTATTTAAAGTCTGTTTCTTAAGAACAGCTATGGATTGTTCTTGTTAATTTCTCTTATCTTATGTTGTCTGTGGAACAGTCATTACCTGGAATAACCGATACAGTCGGATTGAAACCTTGCTGTTTTCAGTTTGCTGCTTCCCTCTTCCTTTTTCTATTCTCCCTTTCCTGAATTTCTCTGAGTTATTTGGACATAGTTTGAACTTTCCATTGTGTTTTGTAAAATATATTTTTCTATTGATTAATTTTGTGTGCAACAGATTGCGACATAGGTAGGTAGGTTTTTCTGCTTAGACATGAGAACTCACTGGGTCATGTAGGAGGTGACCTGACCTCTGAGAAGATGTCCCAGCCCTCTTTCTCTTTATGAGACAATCACTGTTGTATTATACTACATCCACAGAAACCCCATCAGACAACGGCATGTTCTTTTTCCATTCAGTTTTCCACCATATTCTAAAGAATTTAAAATGAAGAAGAGTGATCTATGGCAGGATGCCCAGCCCCTCACCCCCGAAGAACACAGCTCCCTTAGGCAGATGAGCAGCAAGTGGAAGCTGAGCTGGTAGCGAAGCCCCGCCTCCTGGCAACACGCTTCCAATCAAGTTCTGATGTCACTGCTGATTGACAGAAGGCAGAGCTCTGCTCCCTGCTCCCCTCCTGCAGTGCTGCGGTGTCAAAACTGTCCTGGAGGGACCTTCTGCAGCACAGCACACCCCTCCCCAGTCCCTAGGAGTACGGTATTCAGCTGCATTGGACCGGAGTGCCATGGCCTTTACCCACATGTCTACCTCTTCTCCCCTGGTGCCCCACCACCCAGTGCCATTTCCTTTGGCCTGCAGGCTTTCCCAGGGGGTTGTCTTGGGCTAATCCTGCCAGGGATGAGTTCTTGGAGTTTCCTTTCACTTGAGAACAGGTTTATTTCTATTTATTCCTGGAGATGCTTCACATAGGTAGATATTTCAGGGTGACAATCCTCCATTTCTTCCAGCACCTCTGAAGACACTGATTAGTTCTGTCTTCCCTCCCGGACTGGGAAAGCCACAGCAGCTTGAATCTCCTCCCGCCCAGCCAAGGAAGCACCGTGATTTGTTGGCGGCTTTTGAAGGTCTGGATGCGTCCACCTTGACCCCCGTGCCTGGGCAGGATCTCTCTGTGCTTGTTCTGTGGCGTGAGCCAAGCTGCTTCATTCCGTTAGCAGACGTGATCCTCCAGATTTGGAGGGTTTTCAGGGAATATTTCTTGAGCTATTTTTTTTTCTCCAGCACCAATGACACTCTTGCTCCTTCCCACGATTCCGTCGACACAAACGCCAGGCCTTCTGCTGCTGTCCCTGAGGTCCTCGGGCCTTTCTTCATTTCCTACAACCTTTATCTCTGTGAAACAGATTGGCAGTCGCTGTCACGGCGTCCCTGGCTCACCGGGCCTTTTCTCGGCCTCTCTCTCCCTCTCTTGAGCCTCTCGTCTGTTTCTTGGTTTGTGTGCTTTCTCTAGGAGTTAAATTTCCATGTTCTGATTTGGGAAGTGAGGAACCTATTTTCTGCCGAGGGCCATTTGGGTATTTATGACATCCTTTGCAGGCCATGCAAAATTACCAACTTAAAATATTAGTCTGCTATATTTGGCGAAACATTTAATTAACTCACCCCGTGTGGTGGCTGGAACTGCTTATCCTTGGTGAAGCCATGGCAGAGCCAACCACCTGATTTTGCAGGTCATCAGCGGCCCTTGGGCCAGATGGCCCCCACCCCCATCTAATTCTTGACTGACTCAAAATTCACTTGCGCTGTTTTTGGACTGTTTTAATCACTGCTGGTCTAAAGTTTTCCTCGCATGACTCCAGCAGCTGGGAGATCTTAGCATCATACCTGCAGACATCCTTTCTCCAGGGAGAGTTGAGAACTTCCCAGGTTGCCCTGTGCCAGGTGACATTGGGTGGCATCCTGGACATATTGGGCTTTCTGTCCCACATCTCCGGGGAACTGGAGAAGGCCGCGGTGTGGTTTACACACTCCATGGATTCTCTTAATCCAGCCACATGTTTCCACAAACCTTCTCTGGGCTGGCTGAGGTTGGGTGGTCAGTTGTATTGCAAAACCCTGTTATTCTGTGCAGGTCAGACCCACAAGCCAATGCAATGCAGGGCCTGCTCTGTGACCCCACAGAGGTCATCTTTCAAATGCCCAGAGCCCTTACTGGGTGCCGGTGTGTGCACCAGGAAACAATGAGCCGGAGGCCTTGCAAATTCCTTTCCAGGTTCCCCTTTCTAGGAACATGGGTGGGAGCTGCCCCACTCTGCTGTGAATGTCCACATCCACCCCATCACCTGCGGCCCAGCAGCCTGGAGACGGAGAGAAGGAAGCTTCTCACACGTGGCCTTCCCTCCACGGGACCACAGCTGGCCCTGCAGAAGGTGGTGCCCAGCCTCAAAGGTTTGGATCCTGTGAGTTCCGCTTACATCGGCTGCTCTGACCCCGAGTGATCGCAGAAGGGGCTGGAGAACACGTTAGAAAAGAAAGGAGGGGTCTCCGTGGGTTCCCTCTGTGAGTGTTTCCTTTCCCATCCCTGAACCCGCCCAGGAGCATCTGCGACAGACCTGAGGGCTTTCTAGGTTTCTGCGCCCAGAACTCGTCCTGGGAGGACAGATGTGGCAGGGAAGAGTGCGCCCTTGTGACCTGGGGCCCTGGAACTTGGGGTTCTCCCCCGAATCTGCTTGGCTGCTGCTTACTTGCCGTGGCTCATGTCTTCCCTAATTTCCTGTCACTGGGACACAATTCTAGATACCCATCATTTAAAGAAGGAGAGGTTTATTGTAGCTCACAGCTTTGGGCTTCAGACCATGAACAGCCGGGAAAGGCAACATCAAAGGGGCCTGGCAGAGGACAGCTGCTCACCCACGGCAGCCAGGAGAAGGGAGGAGAAGGGAGTTGCTGGGGACACGGACACAGCCGTCCGGGTCACGCCCCAGCCCGACCCACCTCCACCCAGGCCCACCTCCAGCCTCCCAGCACAGTCAGCCATGAGCCCACCCATGGACGGACCCATCATAAGCACAGCGCCCCGTGATCCTTCCACACAGAGATGACTTTGGGGGACATTTCAGATTCAAACATTAACAGGCCCCAACACTTGGTCCAGGACCCTGAGCTCCCCGGGGGCAGCAGGCTGAGTCGGGAGGCAGGTGCCAATCGAACTCACCAGGTCCAGGAGAGGCCTCACTCCTCCGCATCCTGGCACAGATGTTAGCCGTGGCTGCTCCTGAGCTCCCGTCCCACTGTCCCACCTCCACTCTGGCCGAGCTGGACCCCCCGGCCACGGGCTAGGGCTGCCATGCTTGCAGCTTTCTGCACTCACTCCAGGTGACAGTGAACAACCTGTCCGTGTACTTTTATTGATTTGGATTGGGAAGCATTTTGAACACACTTCCCGGGACTCTTGAGCTGTGTGTCCCAGACCCAAGAGTCTTGTAATAAGCAGCAGAACATGAAAAACAGATTTACTTTTCTTTTAAGAAAATCAATAGACCACCAGAGATGAATTTGAGACACTACAGAGAAATGAAAGCCTCTGGTTTATGAGAACGCTCACAACAATACAGGAAGTGGGGACCGTGGACGGCCCAGGGGTACTGAAGGAGATGGCTGCCCAGGCTCCACAGACACACCTGGGGAGGCTTCACTGTACTGGCGATACCTCACACCAGGTCCCGGCCTCCCCAGTGTGCAATCCGTACCTACCAGGAGCTCCACCCTCAGCCGTGTCCCCAAGTCTGTCCTCACTTTCTCAGGGGTACTTCAGTTGGTGAGGCCTTTGAGTCCTTCAGAGCCCACCACCCCTCCCAACCTGGGAGTCACACAAGCATCCTCAAGTCCCATGGGACTTAGGTGCTGCCATGATCTTCTGCGTATTCCCTCCCAGTAGACCCGGGCCAAACCTAGAGTCTGTGTCCTCTGCACACCCTACCTGCCTCTCTGTGGTCCCTGTGTCTTCTCGGCCTTACTGCAGCAGGTTGCTTTGTTGTGGTTCTGGAAGCTGAACTCAAGACCTTCTCACTGAGCTACATCCTTAGTCACTGAATTGCCCAGGCTGGACTTGAACTTTCAATCTTCCTACCTCAGCCTCCCAAAGTGCTGGATTTCTAGCACCTGCATTATGGGAACGGGAAGGTATTGCAGAGATGGTTGGGGGCAGGGGTAGTGGCATTTTGTAGTAGGATGGTGTATCCATTGGCTTTCTTAGAGTTGACATGAAATACCCAACACCTACAGCTTAAAGAAGAAGAGGCTTTTGTAGCTGATGGTTTCAGGGGGTTTAGTCCATGGCAATGGCTTCAAGGCAGAAGCTCCGCAGCAGAAGGGCCCGGAGGAGCAAAGCTGCCCACCCCTGTGGGTAGAGGACAGCTGAGCAGGGAGGACACAGGCCCAACCTCAGAGACGGAACAGAACCGGCTCATCTCAGAGTCCTTTGCCAAATGTTGTCTTGTGGATATTTACTGACTGATCAAAAGAAACGCCCAAAGGACATGGAACTCAGCCACAGTTTTGACCCAGTGGCACAAGCCTATCATCCCAGCACTCTGGGAGGCTGCGACAGGTGGATCACAGCAGCCTGGGCAACTTTGTGACTTACCAAAACTCTGTCTCAACATCAAAATCAAAAATTTAAAAATGGGCTGGGGATATAGTTCAGCTGAAGGGCCTGGGTTGGATCCCCAGTACTTTAGTGACGATAGGAGATCCAGGTGGAACCAAGGCAAAGTTAACTGACTGAGTTCTTCAGGGAACAGCTGCTCTGGAGGAAGATGGCTGCGTGATGCTCCTGTTGCTGGGACACTACCGGCCAACCACCACTTAACGGAGGAGAGGTTTATGTTAGCTCACCGTTTCAGGAGGTCTCAGCACATTCATGAGCATCGGCAATAGTGAAAGACCATGGCAGAGGCTCTGGCTGGAGGGAACTATTCATGAGAAGCACTGGGCAGAGCTGGTGAGGAAGGCACACGCTGGTGGGTAGCACCTGGGATCCCTCCTTTCCTGCTCCGTCTCAGCACAAGAAATCGGCGGCTTCACACACAGATAGAGTCAGCTCCTACAATCTCAGCACCTTCCAAACACGTGAGACTATGGGGGGACCGTCCAGATGCAAACCATTATGAAGAGACAGTACAGAACCTAGCAATGCCACACTGTTCCTGGCCAGGACAAGCCCAGCATTGGACGGCAGCCTCCACGCCCCACCCACAGCGGGTCAACAAAGCTAGCAATGTGGAGAAAGCTCTTTCCCGACGAACTGAGCTTCCTTCCCGGGGCCACACCAGCTATGGGGAAGTGTAGTCCTTCTGGCAGGAAACCTGCACCCCTGTACTGTCATGGAAGAGCATCGTTTCGCCTTTTTACCAGAGCAATGCCTTCGCTGGAGTCATTAGAGATTTGGAGGCTCTTGTCCCAGTTACTTTTTCATTTCTGGGACAAAATATCCTGACATCCACAGCTCAGGGAGGAAAGACGTATTTTAGCTCACAGTTTCAGAAGGTCTCAGTCTAGACAATGGCGGACATGCATGGCAGAGCTGGAGATCTGGGTGTGAGGCCAGAGCCAGAGCTCTGGAGACAAGAGATCTCACGGCATGGCAGAACAGAGACAGGTCCGGGAGGAGGGGTGGAACTAGCACATGCCCCTCTGTGCCAAGCCCCAGGTCTATGCCCCTCCAGCCAGGTCCCACCTCCCAACAATACCCAGTGTCCTTAGGTACAGGAATTTGGGGGGGGGGGGATACTCCAGAACCAAACCACAGCAGTGCTGTAGGGAGTCTGGCCACGTGGCCGGGACATTTCTTGCAGGTGAAGAGGACTCATGGTGCCAACACACAGGGCATGCCCAAATCTTACACAGGTCATAAAGCGCCTGGACAAAGGCGGTCCCAGGTCCTCCTCTGGGGCACTCACTGGCCAGCACCTTGGCTGTCACCTCAGCTGTCTCAATGTCCCACGCTCCCTCTCAGCCAACTTTCTCCCCTCTGCTGATGGCCCGAGCCTTTCAGATATGCCAAAGAGAAGCCCTGAAGTGCTTCCTTGAAGCAAAATAGTTTTGGGCTGAATGAGGAAAGGGAAAAATCCATGTACAAGAGCCGCTGACATCGATCCGGGAAATGAGTCACTTGTCAGGAAGTTGTGAAGAAGGAAAGGAGCCCGTGCTACGCTCGCTGTCACACCTCACCCTCAGGAGTCACCGCCACTGTGCCGGGCCAGGGCCCCTTGCGTCTGAAAAGGGCAGAAAATGTGTGTGGGGTCCACAAACAGAGAATGCGTTGTGACGTCAGCAGGGCTCTGTTTCACTACTGTCATTCCCACCATCTCTCACTGAAATGGTCCCCGACCTTTTTGTCAGCAGGGCTAGTTTTGTACAAGAGAATTTTCTCACGGATTAGAGAATATGAGTGAGATTCGTGGGGTGTGGATTTGTCGTATCCCCCAAAACCTCATGTGCCTAGGGATACCGTGGAGGGTTGGGAGGCGGGCCCTGGCTGTAAGGGTTGGGTGCTTGGGGTTTGACCTGGAGGGGTGGGTGCAGGTTCCACCCTTCCTCCAAGTCTTGTCTCAGTTATGCCACGATGCCTTGGGGATCCCTGTCACCGGAGCACCTGCTCTGGCTCTGGGTCCGGCTCCACCATGTGATTCCACCATTTCCCTGCAGCAACCCACGTGTGGACTGTGACCTTCTGAAACTATAAACTAAAATAAATCTCTCCTCCATTTCCTCCATGTCGGGAATTGAGTCACAGTGATCAGAAAGTAGCTAAGACAGGGATGATTCAAGCCCATTTCATTTATTGTACACTTCATTTCTATTATTTTTACATTATGACATAAAATGATCTCATAACTCAGCGTCTGCAGAACTGGAGGAGCCCAGAGCTTGTTCTGCTGTAACTAGATGGTCCCATCTGGGGGTGACGGGAGACGAGGCAGTGAAAACTCTGTGTTCATGTGAAGCTGTATTTGCAGCTGCTGCCCAGTGCTAGCACCACAGCTTCAGCGCCACCACAGGTCATCGGGCACCAGATTCTCAGAAAGAGTGTGCCACCTGGACACCTCACCTGTGTGGCTCACATTAGGGGTCTCGCTCCTATGAGACTGGGATGCCCTCGTTGGTAGAACCCAGGTGGTTGTGAGTGATGAGAAGTGGCAGTAAACACAGATGAAGCTTTGAGTACTGGCCTGCTGTGTGGCCGTGTTCCTAACATGTTAGAGACTCCCGTCTTGGGGGGTTTAATCTATGAATTAAGCTTTATCATAGGTCTGCATGTACAGGAAGATGGACAGCCTATGTAGAGCCCTGTACTGTCTGTGATTTCAGCACCGTCGGGGTCACAGCATGCATGCTCCAGGCTAAGGAAGGACAGCTGTCCCCGTATCACCCTGATCAGATGAGTCTCCTGGTGGAGCATGGGGTACCCTGAAGATGGATCCCCGGTGGAGTGGTGCCAAAGGGGCAGGCTGAGCCTCGAGGCTGGCTGTGCCTGCCCAGGGGACCCTGTACCCGGCACCCCCAGATCCCCTGCCATGTGCTCTGAGAGTCGTCTCGCATTTGGTGGGAACTCCATCACCCGCTGCTCCAACCCAGCCTGTCACATCCCATTCCTGAGAGGCTTGGGCGCAGGCGGTACTAAATCTTACATAAGAGCCACGGCTGGTCAGTGATGGGCTATTTTCAGAGGCATCTGATGGAAGCAGGCTGTGAGTGCAGCAGCGGGTGACT
Organism: Ctenodactylus gundi; assembly: GCA_004027205.1. Lineage (NCBI taxonomy): Eukaryota > Metazoa > Chordata > Mammalia > Rodentia > Ctenodactylidae > Ctenodactylus > Ctenodactylus gundi. Next base: position 136,937 of record PVKB01002723.1, on the reverse strand, counting down.
GATGGGGCAACCCGGGTTTAAGGACACATGTCCTCTTGAATTTCAGTGTGCGCGGACCATCGGAGAAAAGATCTCTTCTGCTTCGCTGTCCTCTGCCCAAGACTGGCAGACTTCACTGCCCCAGCCCGCAGCCTGGGCACCCCAGCTTCTCAGAAGTCCTGCTGCCCAGAAAAGGCCTAGAGGGAGAGTGACATCTGGCAAGCAGGGCTACAGCTGGGGTTTCCACAGTCTGTTGTTCATAGGGGACCCCTGACCTCCCCCCACCCCCGTCCAACAGGGGGTGAGTGGCAGAAGACTTCTCCTGCCCAACATGCATCTGCCTGAGGCCCACGGTGCCCACCGTCTTCTAGGCTATCCACAAAGCTCAGACCACCTTGACATCTGGTCATTTCTTACCTCTACTCTGTGGCTCTACCCGCAGATCTCAGGCCTGGTGTCGTGGTTTAGATGATACTGCCCGCCCACTTCCTTTGTGCCCCAAAGTCTGTGTGTGGAAGATGACTGGATCGCAGGGCCCTTCGCTCATCCACGGCTCCATCCACAGACGGACTCATGGCTGACTGCGTTGGTAGGAGCTGGGCCACTGGGCGGTGACCTGGCAGGGCGTGTCCTTGCCCCGGCTCCTCCCTTCTCTCTCTGTTTTCTGGCTGCTGTGGGGCTAGCAGCAGTCCCTGCCATGTCTTTCCATGTGCTGTTCCTGCCTTGGAGCCTGTCAACCATGGCTTGACCCCCAAACTATGAGCCATATTCAATCTCTCCTCCTATAAATTGCGGGTGTCAACTATTTTGTGACTATCACACCAGGTGACCCTCTAGGTCACCTCCTGATTCCTGACCTGTATGACAGCGGCTCTGCCCAGCTCTCTCTCAGCTTGGAGGACTGACGGCCATTCTACCCACCCCAGGGTCCTGGTCCCCTCCCCCAGAGCCATCCGCCACACAGCATCACAAGGTCCACCCATCCTGCAGTGCCCGTGACACCCTGTCCAGCCATCCCCAACCCCCGCTCCATGCCCAAGACCAACTCACAATCTGACGCCTCATCCCACCAGTGCCCCCAGGACTTGGCCTTGCTGTCTCGGCTCCCACGCGTCAGCCTCACCTGGAGGCTTGCTGACAGCCCACCTGGGCCCCATGGTCCTTCCCGGCCAGAGTGGCAGAGCTCTTCCTACCTCTCACACTGCCGTCCATGACTCCACACCCTGCCCAGGCTGCTCCCGCCTCAGTCACTGTGGCACCTGCAGGAGTGAGCCGGCCCGGCAGCAGTGGGCAGCCCCATACCCCAGCCACACGTGCCCGCTGTGCTCCTTGTGGCTGTGCCCCTCTCCTGTTGCATAACACACAGGCAGGAGCTCAGTGGCTGGGAGCAGCACCCCTTCCTGAGCTCAGGTCCCCGGTGGGTGCCAGCAGGGTGGGCCTCAGTGGCCAGTGTGGAATCTTCAATGCTTGACCAACCCAACAGCAGAGCCGGGTCCCCTCTGAGGGCACAGGTGATGGAGGACAGCAGCACAGCCTGTTGCTTCTGGCTGTAGGACTGCAGTTGTCACCTGACGGTAACCTGAGGGCCACCTGCAGCCCTTTGCCACCCAGGCTTCACCCACAAGCCAGCCAAGAGAAATCCAAAGCATGAGCAAGATGGAGCCTCACAGACCAGATCCCGTTGCTGTGCTGTGCTCCTGAGCGGCGAAGGGTGATTGGAAGCCAAGAGCAGCAGGAGGTGGGACCCTGGGGCCACCTAGAGTCTGTCTGTCCCGCCTGCCCACTTCCTTTGTCCCTTGGGCATCTGCCCTAGGTGCCTGCGCAAACCACCCACCGCGAGGGCTCTGAAGCTGGTGCTCGGCACAGAGACCCACGGGAAAAAACCTCCAGCTTCAAACACAAACAAAATAAAGTGGATCTCATTCTTGTTTTCCAGAGTTGCCCCGGGCGAGGGCTTCAGGCCCCGGCCGCTCCCCTGGGCGGCCGTCAGGGACATTCTGGTTAGCAGAGCCGTGTTACCTGAGCGTTTATCATTAGCTCTGGACTCCGTGGAGAGAGGAGTCCAGCGGCGGGGATGAGGTTCCCAGAAGGGGCCCCGCGCTAAACCAACCGGAGCCGTGGACTTCATTTTGCAGGATTTCATTTTCTGATCTCGGCTTGTCTGTAATAACATCACGGCCCTTCCCACCCTGGGAACGGATCCCCCGCTCCCAGGAGGCACCTCTGAAAGCCGCTGTCTGCTTGGGCCATGCCTGGCCTAGTCAGCGTCTAATAGGGAGCCGACTGGCCTAGCTAAGCACATGGGTGGGTGCCGAGCGCATGGAGGACTCCGGAAACTGCTGGGGCCCACGGCCCGCCAGGGACACGGAGCGGACTCCAGAGCCAGGCATGTGGCTGGGGTGTGACCTCGGCGCTGGGCTCTACCACCGCTCTCTGCATACACCTGCTCCTGTCTTCAGGGGGCCTGATAAGAAAATAATAGGGTGAGTGTGTCCCCCATCACCATCCAGGGCCCAACAGGCTTGTAAAACCACGGCGATGTGTCCTCCTCATCCACCTTAGTCACTGGATCTGGCAGTGGGCGGCTCTAGCTCATCCTCAAAGTCACAATGACCGTGTAAGGTCAGTGGCTCAAATCACTTCAGGACATTGAGGCAGCCACGGCACCATCACCGCAGACCCTCCCCACGGTGGGTGTCCAGAACTGCTTCCAGAGGGGCAGCCCCAATGGCATGTGTGTCCAAAAAGAAGAGGGGGGTGGATTTTGAGGGGAGTTTGTGGCAACGTGTAATATTTTAAAATTTTAAATTGTTTTTGTCAATCAAACCTTAATTTTCTCTGGGATTTCATCCGTTAGCTCCCTCTTACAAGGGCCTTACCTGCTGATCTACAATCAGGTGACCATAATCAGCTGACTGTAATCAGGTGGCCATGTGCCCCACTCTCAGTCCCCTTGCTGCCCCTCCTGTAACACAGGGCACCGCGGCAGCGTAGAGCGGTGAGTGAGAGGCGCCTCTGCCGAACGGCTGCTCTTCTCATCCAGGCCCTGACTGTGCCCCTCAACCATGGCTGCAGGAACGCTGTCTGCACACAGCCCTGCAGAAGCACACCACCTCGAAACCACAGGCGGATTTCACAGGAAATTCTCAGCAGCAGGTACTCGGGAGTTCCAGGTGAGCACAATGCTCAGATGTATGGAAAGACCCCACAGCCTGGCTGGGTGGTTCCCAGTGGAAAGGGCACATGCAACCTCCCTGTCCCCTGAAGCCTGTCATACCCACAGCCTAGTGGCCACAGTGGGTCAGAGGTCCGTGTCCAGTACTGGCATGGAGAGTCGTGTTCTTCTCAGGCTCAGGGGGAAATGCATGATGTAAGGGGACATGCGTGCTTCCTGAGCGGGGTCGTACCACCCCCAGAAGTCAGCAGCCTGCACATCCCTCCGTCCTGGATGAGACGCCAGGAAAGGTGATTATCTTAGTTTTCCATTGCTGTGACTCAAGACCTGACGTCCACAAATTGGAGGAGGAAAGTTTATTTTCACGCAGGGGCGGCCAGCAACAGTGGAAGGACATGGGAGAGGCAGAGGTGGGGGCGGCTCCTCAGGACACTGCTAGCAGGAAGCCGAGTCTAGTCAAGTCACGGCTCTGCTCATAAATAAGGCAGGAAGTGGCTTATATGTCCTTCCAGTGTGTCACAGTGATCCACTCTTGTACCAGCATCAGCATTCCAAGCTTTTCAGGTGTGTACGGTGTGGTAAACCCCTACCACAGGCCTGTAATCCAAACTACATGCCTGTAATCCGTCCCTTCAGACCAGGCCCCAAACTCCCAACAGCAGAATTGGTGAGAAGGGTACACCCTTCCAGGGAACCCCCAGGAGTCTGCCCCTTCTGACCAAGCCCCACCTCTTAATGGCACAGGGAATTAGTGGAAGTAACCCCTAATGCAGTTAGCCCCCGAATCCAACCACCTTCCAAATACATGGGACTTTGGAGGGAACACTTCACATCCAAGCCAGAACAGTGTCCTTTGGTACATGGCATGCCTCCCACTGCTCAGCCCCCGAGCATCACCAAGAATTACCACCTTCTAAGTTTCTGTTATAGGGCCCTCCACGTCTGCATTCTAGATCCTGTGTTTGTCTCCTCTTGCCTTGGGGGTGCTTTGTAACAAACAGCTCCAAAATCTCAGTGGTTTCACGATCCTTAATTTCCATTCTTAGGTTACGGATGAGCTGTGGTTGTCCAGGTCTAGTTGATATCAGATTGGGATCACCCCTACTAGTTGGTATAGGTTGGAACCTTCCCTCTGGTCTGGGATGAAGACAGAAGATTCGGGAGTGGTGTGGAATTGCTGTGATCACGGTGGAGAAAAGAGCTAAAGAGAGAGGCAGTTAAGCTTGAATAGACTTGTGAAGCCACCATCGAGATGGGCATGCCATAGCCTGATCATGCTGAATTGGCCAAAGGAAGTCTAGTGACCAGGCATCAACAAATTGGTAAGATGTACTGGACCCAGAGGGGTGAGAGAAGCAAAGATGGCACGTAGCAGATTATGGGTGTGTGGCACATTACTGGGCCTGTGGCCTGGAAGGGGCAGATCCCTAGGGCTTAATCCAGAGGGACAGAACACTGAGGCTTGACCCAGAGTGTGCAGCTCACTGGGACAGGACCTGGAAGAGTCGACGCTAGCTCTGCCCTTCCTCCCACATTGTCTTTCTATCATCTTCACCATCCATGAACAGGGTCCTCCAGCTAGGCCACCATCCTCTGCTTCTGCCATTGCCAGGAATCCAAAATGGACCAAGACCTTCTGAAACTGTGAGCCAAAATAGATCTTCCCTCTCTTAAGGTGTAGGTGTTGGATATTCTGTCCCAGCAATAAGAAGGCAACTAAGACACAGCACAGAGAAAAGAGCACAGTCGGAACATGCACTTCAATGAGCATTTACACACCTGAGAAGCACCTTCATATCACAATACCCAGTGCTACTTACAGGTACTTCTGCTACATGTCACAGGCACAACAGTAAACCACATGCTATCACTTACAGACCACTGTAATGTCTTCCCCTTGATTTTTAGATTTTATAATAAAAAAGTTTAAAGGAAGTTTTAGTGACCATATATGTACATGAATTATATGTTTTATATATGGACCATGCCTCGTCACTCAAAAAAGAAAGCGCAAAAAAATGGGGGGGGGGGGGTTGCAGGCTGCAGGCCGGACATGCCTGCAGCAACCAGCAATCGTGGTGGAACACAGTAACAAGTAACATGATAAAAACTGTTTTAACCTGAGCGCATGCTTGGCATGTTGTTTCTTTCCTTCGTATGGGTGTGTGGCATCCATTGTCTTCTTCCAGAAGAAATTCCTGTGAAATTCTGGTACTAAAGTCGGCCTTGACCAAAACTTTCTTTTCTGTGGCTGACAAGGCCCGCATTTTGCTGTCATTCTGATGGGCACCTCGCAGGAAACAGACTGAACTATAGATTAGATTTCTATTTCTGCAGTGAGCCTGTTCTTCCACTCTCTTTTAACATTCATAGTTTCATGTAAGAAATCTACAATTCCTCTATTTCTTTGTGATTCATTGATTTTTTTTCTAATTGCTTCCAAATTTTTCACTTCATAAATGACTTTTCAGCTGTGTTATTTTGTTATGCCACTATCTGTGCGTGGGGGGTGTTCGTGTGTGTGTGTTCGTGTGTATGTGTTCATGTGTGTGTGTTCGTGTGTGCACTTGCATTTGCATTTATAATTTATCAAACTGGGACCCACAGAACTTTTAGTATATCCGGGAGCTTATGCTTTTCATCAAATTCAAGCAAGAAGTTCTACCCCTTTCGTACAGTGTATGTTCATGAGGTATGAGATTCGTTTATGTTGTCCTCTAGGCCCACTGGACTCCTTTTTCTTGTCTTGTCTTGTTTTGTTTTTCTTGTGGTATATCCCATGACTGCCCTGAAACTTCACTATTAGTTCCATCACAGCCTGGGCAACTAGCAACTTAGAAAGACCCTGTTTCGAAACAAAAATTCTAAAAAGAAGGTGGGGTGAGACCCTTTTTGGTCAGTGTGTAGAACCTTGATACAATAAGAAATGAGGAAAGAGAGAGAGAAAGAAGAATTGGGGGGGAAGGGGTGGAGAGAAATCTTCTCCAAGAGTAAATATGGGAGACTTACCTTGTTAATACCTCTTCTCTTTGGGATTACAGCCCTGTATTGCTTCTTGTTCAGCAATTGAAAAACCTGTTTTGTTGAGTTTTCAAGTTTTCTTTGTGTTTAGATGGGGGTGTGAAGCCCGCTCCTTGAGTCTCCAACACAAAGAAGTGAAAGTCTTGGGACTCTTCGGGTATGTAAATGTCATAGGCTTCGACAAAATTTTCTTTTATCCCTTTATATTTTGTGCCTTTTGACGTCAAATTTATTCAATGTTTTGACAGGATTTATGGAAGTGATCAAGTATATGAAGTCTTTTTTGTTGTTTCTATGATAAATTGCATTAATTGACTTTTGATATAAAATTGATGTGATTGCATTCCTGCAGGAGCCCAACTTGGTCATGTCACATCGCCCGCTTCCGTGTTGCTATATTTGATTATAAACACTTTGTGTAGAATTTATCCTCTAAATATACTTAAGATTTCCCTATGTTTGCTTTTTCAGTAAACCTCTCCTGGGTCTCAGGACTGTGCACACACTGGCCCCATTCGTACGACAGTTTCCTCACTTTTTATTCCTGAGATGAGTTCACAAAAGTCTCGGTCACTTCATCCTTACAACTGTAACATTCCATACACAAAATTATGAATGCTTAGAGATTTATTTGGGAAATGCAGTTTAGTTAATTTGATAGATATATAAGAACTTGAAGTTTGTGTTTCTTCTTGGTCAAATGCTGACTTTTATAGGAAATGTCTCTTTCATTTAAATTTTCCTATTTGTATAAAATATTGTAAAATGGCATGCTCCTATTCAAAATCAACAGGACCTAGCATGACTGTGCCTTTTTTCTGATAACAGTGATTTGTGCCTTCTCGTTTTTAGTCTTCAGTGTCACAAAGAGCTCACTAATTATCACGTGTCATGTATTACTCTTGCTATCACTGCTTTTTCTTCATTACACAGTTGTATTTTTTAAATGTATAACTTTAGGCTTCTGGTAATTATCATGTTTTCACAATATTTACTTTATTTGAACTAAATTTACTGTTCTTCCAACTTTGATATTTAATCATTATTCTTTAAATAAGTAGATATATCGATAGATAAAAATTAATTGTGGTCATTTATGCACAGCATTTTATATGCACTGCTTCTACTGCTAAAACACTGTTGTTGAAACTCTCTGTATATCAGGTAAGACAGATACAGAAATACACAAGCATGCACAGATAATAAATACCTAACCCTTACAGAAAATATTTCTCTATTTTTACATCTAAACATAGACACGGATATTTACATATGTATCTGTGTCCAAATATGCATATCTATATCCAGATGTAGAGTCAAGTCTATGAGAACTGCACTTCTTTCTAAGCACAAATTCAACTCCATTCCACAATTTTCCGTATCTCTCATTTGTGTTATTATTTAATTCAAATGATATCTGTTTCATTCTCAATGAGGTTATTTTCTTTAGCCCATGGTCACTTAGAGTTGCACTGTTAAAATTCCAAGCATTTAGGATTCCTTGTCATCAAAGTCCACACTCAGTATTATCCCAATTTTTTGAAAAACCTTGCAATTGGTCTCCATCCCAGTGGAAGTCAATTTTTGGAAATGGTTTGTGTGCACTTAAAAACTGACTATGTTCTTGTTGGGGGCAGTATTCTATAATATTTCAGTTAGGCCACATTTGTTGATCTTATTTTAAGCCTCTAGAGTCTTGTCATTCTTTTTTCTTATCGGATCCGTTATTGAAATGGTTTTGCTGACCTTCCTATTGTGATTTTGGGTTTCCCTAATCTTATTCTTCATTGACTTGGCAGCTATGTTACCAGGTACAATAATGCCACGCAGCTGCCCGGTGAGCTGGCTCTTCCCCTGTCTGAGAGCAGACCCCCTTGCCTTTCTCACTGAATACTCTGGATGTAAACTTCCCTCCCTTCACCTGACATCTGGGCGGTCACTCCAGGTCCCTTTGGGCCATTATGAGCAGAGGCACACACACACACACACACACACACACACACACACACACACACACACAGCGCTTGCCTTTCTGCTCTCCTAACCCAGCCCATGCCTTTTGTGAACACGACTCGCTCAGCCTTGGGGGCTTGTTTGTTTCAGCCCATGGTCTTCGCATTTTCATGGGTGCGTTCAATGCACCTGCGGTTGCTGCAGGGCCTGCTATTCACGCCCTCAAGTCTGCTCCATGCGGTGCATTTCTCCTTAGCTTTTCTCTTGCCTTCCTCGGGATTAAGTCTGGTCTATTATTTTCCACTCCCAGCAACTCTTCTCCTGTTCTTTTAATTGTTTCCTTAGGGATTTAAAGATGCCATATTTGCTCATTAGAGTTGAATTTAAATTAATCCGTTTACACTTCAGAGAAAATGCTAAGAACGATCTGGTGCCCCTGGGTTGTTTGTGACCCCTCTGCCCCGTCCTGCCATTTACCCACCTCGCAAATGCAAGTTTACAAGGTAATTGCGCCTTCATTGAATTCCTCCCCTACATGCACTTCCCTGTCCTCACGTGATAGCGCCTCCTGCCGCTCACCACCCTGCTTTCTGCTTGCTTGTGTCTGCCCAGCTCTTCCAAGCTGTGGCCCCGGTTCTCTGGTTGTGTCTGTACAGGCTTGTGCCCGAGGTCCGCCTCTTCCTCGCTGCTGCCTCCACCAGGTGCAGAACACTCAATTGCAGTGCGTTTAAGGATTTCGGCCCAGCATCCGAGTCCTACTGCATTCTGTGCGGGATCTCGGGATCTCCGTCTTTCCGTGGCTCCTCTGCAGGCACCCTTTCTGTCCCTCTATTTCATGCCATGAATAGTTTTCCTTTAGTTTTGGTCTCAGTAATTTTGTTAGGAGCCTGTGACACTCATGCATGTGTGTGTGTGTGTGTGTAGTGTTTGTGTGTGTGCTTGCATGCATGTATGTGTGTGTGTTTGTGTATGTGTATGGTGTTTGTGTGTGCTTGTACGTATGTACCTGTGTGTGCATTTGGGTGTGTGTTTGTATTACATGTGTGTGTTCATGTATGTGAGGTCCTCTGTCTAGGCATCAAAACTCTCCTTGATATAAGCTCAGTGCTTTTTCACCAGCTCTGAAAGCATGCTGGTCCCCCTAGTTCCTGTCCGGACGGAAGGGCCAGCTCCGTAGCGTTGGCGCTCACACCTCGGGAAGATATTTCTTAGGCTCTTTTGCTCTGCATTCCCTTTTTATCCTTCTTCAAGATTCATACTGGATTTCTTTTAATATTTCACCAGTAAGTTCATGAACCAATTGATGTATGCCAAGTGCGACAGTTTTAAATATTTTCTGTTGATTATTTTGGGTCAAAGGTCTGGAAGCTCCCAGGAGGGTCTCCAGAGTGAGTCTGTGTTGGGAGGTGAAGAAACCAGAGACCTGAAAACTGGTGTCCAGAGAGAACTTCAGCAAGGCCTCGCCTGCTCAGGAAGACTGGTGGTTTTCAAAATAGGTGCACTTCCTCCCTCTTTCCCTTCAGATGCCATGAGCCTATTGGCCGGTGCTGCCCACATCCGGGGTGGATCCTCCCCCTCAGTTTGCTGGGCTACATGTCAATCATCCACAGACTTGCTCTGAACTGTGCTTTACAGTCTACTGGGGGGTTCTTAATCCAGGCAAGTGGACATATCATGGTTAACAGCGGCAGACACCATACCTGAGAGGAGCAAGCAGCAGGACCGGCATGTGTGGGAGCCCAAGTTGCTGGGAAGATGAGGGACATTTCCCGAGAAGGGGCATACAGGTTTGAGAGGAGACTTCTTGAGACAAGTGCTGGACAGACTGCTGCCTGGCAGAGGTGCAGGTGGGAATTTTCTGGGGAACTTTCGCCCTAGGTGTCAATGCTATGGGATTTGAGCAAAGAGAAAGGTGGACTGAGAAAGAGAGAGGAGGAGGAGGCTCAGGCCAAGCACCTGGGAGCCCCGCAGGACACTCACCCTTCACTCCGGGCCTGGGATCATGCCCATCAGCCTCTCCGCCAGTGACCTGCCTTCTAGCCGTTTCTTCTTGGAACTTCTTTGGGATGTGGGGCCAAGTCTCCCTCTTCAGTTCCCTTCTCCCAGCTCCCCGGTTGGACCCTTTGCTGTCCAGTTCCAGCGCTAACCCCTTCCTCAAGCTGTGGCTTTCCACAACACTCCCCTCACCTCTACCCTGTTGTGCCCACCTTTAAAACCCAAACTCAGACACATTCCTCTTTACGAGGGCTTCTGTCCTAGGTTCCCAAAATCCTCCTCCCTGACACCTGCCCCTTCAGGCATGAACCCAACACGCCATGCTTTCCCTGGCTCCGCGCTTGGGTGGCCAGTGCCTGCCTGGAGGGAGAGTCCCAGGCCACCCGTCAGCTCCCCTTGTGTGGCCTTGCAGGCCTGTCCTGCTCCTGTCTTCCCAGGCACCCCGGCCGTGGCCATCTACCATAGCAGGACCCCATTTCACTCACACACCTGCCTCTTCTGATCTCTGAGCCTTTAAAGTTTGGTTTTCTTGTTCCTGAAATGGCCCTACCTCACTTCTGGGAGATAATTTAAGGACCCTGCCTGACCTCTTCAATGCTGGGCCTGCAGGAAGACCACAGGCCACAGGCCACCAAGGCAGGGCCTCGTGCTCCCTTTGGCCATCAGTGGGAGGTAACATGGCCCTCCCGTGGCCTCTCTTGTCATAGGACTCCATGCCCACCCCCTTCCCACAACCCCGCTGCACAGAGGAGGCGCCCTGCCTGTGCCACCGCTGCTCAGGCAGCAGGTGAGTGGACACACTCGTGTGGACATGATTAGTCATTCACTCCCCAGAGCAGCTTGCCCGCTCTGACTAATACACCTGCCTGATGTCGGCTAATGTCATCCTTGGCCACCAAACTCCGTTCATCTCCGGCGTCCCAAGGAGCAAGGACACCCTGTGAGGCAGCCTGCCCCTTCCTTCCACGCAAGGTTCACGCGCGTTCCTTTCTCCCTCCTTCTGCTCATGGATCAGTTTAAGGGAAACAAAAGAGAGATGACACGAAACAGGGAGGTAGACGGAGGGGACAGGAGCAGTGAAAGGGGAGACGGGAAGGCAAGAGGCAGAAGTCATGAGAATTAAATGTGTACTGATTGGGCAATTTTGGGTAAGAGAGATTAAAATATAAACATTTCATGAGCCACTTAAGACCCTGTTTCAGGATATTTTCAATGCTGCGTCCTCCGTGAGAACGCACAACCCAAAGGGCAGGGCTGTGTGGCCCTGTGGTAGAGTGGCGGGCTGAAGATTCTAATCCCCTCGCGCAGGGGCGCGGGTCTGAGGCCACAGGAGTGTCAGAGACTGACCGTCGGAGGAGGTCTTTCTCCTGTATGATCACCTTCCCGCTGCCCACGACCCTCCTCAGGGATGGGAAACAGCACAAGCAGGGCCCATGGGTGCAGGGGAACCCACTCCAGGCAGGGCACCGAGCAGGCTCCACCCAGGCGCACCGCTCGAGGCAGCCCGGGGAGCCCGCTGGGGCTTTCCACCCTGTCCCAGGGCACAGGACAGACGCAGGCATCCCTGTCCTTCCCGTCGGAGGTGAACCCAGCACTGTCACCGGCTGTGGCCCCAGCAGGTGTGCGGACAGAGAACAGCTTCCACCCCAGAGGGGAGCAAAGGTGATGGAGGGGGGACAGAGCAGTGGCTCAGTGATGGCACCCAGGACCCTGCACCCCACCCCCTGCAGGTGTCCAAGGACAGAGACCCTCCCTCCACCCTGGAAAGGCAGGGGCAGCGACTGGCTGTGCCACATGGGTGAGGCCATCTGCTTCCACGCCCCTACCAGCAACTTCCAGTCTTCTCAGTAATGGACAGTGAGAGTCAGGCAGCTGCTGCGCACACACGTACTTCGTGTCTTGCCACTACTCCTGTTGGTACATCAGGACTGAGGCTCTGTGTGTGTGTGTGTGTGCGCGCGCGTGTGTGCGTGTGTGTCCTGGTGGACATTTGCATCCTTTTAGCAGCATCGGCCCTTCAGAAACAGGCTTGCAATTTCCTCACAGCGTGAGTACACACGCGCATGATGGAACTGGGACAGAAGGCCGCAGTGCGGGTGCACCCGTGACTTCCTAGGTCTGCTTGGCAGCTAGAGCCATGCTTCGGTGAAGTGCGTATTACATGGCCAAATTATTTACAAAACGCACATCGCAAAATTCGACGACTTCCGAGCATAAACACATGATCTTGGGCGACTCCAGACCCCCGCCTGCAGCCCCAGCAGCGAAGCTTTTCTCCTGCCTGCTGCCCCTCAACTCAGAGACTCCAGGGGGTGGACGCCTTTGCGTGTCCGGACCAGTGTGAGAACAGCAGGGCCTTCCCAAGGACCAGCCACTGCCCTCTGCTCCCCAAAGCCCAAGAGTGGCCCCAACCTTCAACCTGAGCCCAGAAACAGAATGTTTTTCAAGGGTGAGAGATGTGTTCATGAAATCTGCACAAACGCCTGGTAAAAAATCAGATGCTGTCCAGTCCAAGCGAGCGTTTGTGTGTTCTTAGCATGTGCCCGGGAGTCGCCACACGGCTTGGCAGGTTCTTAGCAGGCTCACATCTCACCACACAGGCTCCAGACAAAGCGTGCAGGAAAACCACAACTGCGCCGGAATGGGGGTCTCCAGCTTCTCTGACGCCCCAGAATGGTTTAGGTGGAGACTGTGCTCCCACGAACGAGGCGCGGCGGCGTGTGCTTATTCTGCGCCTGGTTGTTAGAGGACAGTCAGCTTAGAGGAGGCTGCAGCTTGAGAGGGGAGCTGGAGGGGCGCAGGCGTGAAGCTCCGCCTCCCATCAATCAGCAGCACATCAGAACCCGATAGGAGCACGCTGGCAGGAGGCGGGGCCTCACTCCCTGCTGACCTCCCCATTCAACTGTCCTGGCCGCGGGGTCCTTCCAAAGCGGTAGAAGGCAACTGTTCGTGGCCCAAGGACTGAGGATCCCTGCCTTAGAAGCTCTCCACCCCACGCTTCTGCAGGAAAAGCCCATTGTGACCCTTTACGCATATGATTATTTCGGTAGGGAAAAAAATGCCTCGTCTGGATGAATAAGAGAGAAACCTATAAATACATCCACCGGGGTGATTTTTTTGACATTTTTTGAGAGCCTGCTGTCAGTGAGTCTGCAGAAGGAACGGGGAAAGCCAGAGGTCTCCCCGCCCATTTCCCTGGCAATTAGTTTATCTGTGAAAACACAGACCCTATGAAAAATCACATTATGTAAAAATGGGATTTCTCCAGGCAACGTTCCCTTCTCATAATCAGAGGGGACGCACCAGGCCGGCTGCAGAGGACTTCCAGCCAAGTGGCTACGCGCTTTCAAATTAAAGCCCATGAATGCAAAATGATTCCAAGCAGAACTCCTCAAATATTCCTAGAACCCCCGTCGGCTTCTAAGGTTTGCTTTATTACCAAAAAAAAAAAATTTTTTTTTTGCCTAGGAAGCTTTTTTATAAAATAATGAAATCATAAAAATTAAAATCACAGCGCACCATAGAGTCTTAGCCTGGACAAAACAGCGCCATCCGTCACCAGGTCTTCAAATGATTAAAAGCCAGACAACATCATGTGCTGGTGTTACTGGAGCCTCAGTTGTTTATAACCCAACTTCCCGAGTGTTTTTAGAAACTTGGTAAGTGCGTGAAATCATTCTATAGACATTGACTAGTGAGCTACCCGGTCACTCACAGTCACTACTGAGTTCGGGGGACCTCATTTGCCTGGCCCCATTCTAAAGTGGGGGTGACAAGATGCCCCAGTTGAGATGTCCCAGTGAAGGTTTTTTATGTTAGATGTGACGGATACTGAGCGTCCTGAGCTGACCTCTCCTGCACGATGGTAGGCCCCGTCTAATCAGTAGACCTTGGCAGCAAAGGTGGAGACTCGTGAAGAGAAGGCACCCCACCCTGAGTCCGAGGCTCAGAAGCAAGCCTGCGTTTCCAGACTCTGGACTCGAGATGACAATGCGGCCTTTCCCCTGAGCCTCTGCAGCCGGCCAACCTGCTCCGCAGACTTCGGACACAGACCTGCCAGCCCACCCTCGTATGAGCCAGTTTCTGAAAATAAATCTCAGCAGAGATGATAGATAATATGTAGGTAGGTAGAAACAGACAGGCGACAGGCAGACATGGCCAGTGGTGGGGATTCTGTTTCTGGCTAGTCCACACTTAGTAGTAAATCATTTATCCGCAAAACAGCCCATGAAGGCTCAGCGATGTGGCTCAGGCCCTGGCATCTGGGAGCTCATGGCACAAGCACCGTGGGATCATAAGTACACAGTGTAGGTCACGTGTGACCATCCGGTGACTGGGAGAGCAGAGAGGCCCCTGGATGGTCCTCCGCAGTGCTTTAAGCAGGGTAGAGGGCCCAGGGGACCAGGTCTCATCAGGATGGCTCTACGAGGCAGGATGTCATGAGTCGAGCGGGCAGCATGGGGTGGGGATGCACACAGAGTCCCACAGGATGATAGGCAGCACCAGTGCAGGACAGACCTTGCTGGGACCCTGAGCTGACCGCATCAGCTGTGTGACTCTGGAGGAAACACCGGACCCCTCTCAGCCAAGGGGTGAGGACCGTCCTGGTCGGAGCTGCTGACCGCAGGGCCGTGGCACAGAGTCCATACGGTGGGCCTGTTGCTGGTCTGGCTTCCTGCGTGTTCTCAGAGTCATCCAGGCTGGGCTCAAGCTTGCAATTCTCCTGCCTCGGCCTTCCAGAGCTGAGCTCACAGCCTTCTATGCCAGCAGACTGGCTCTTCAAGACCTCCAAACATACAATCCTTCCCGCTTGCCGGATGCCAGGGCACCCTTTCCCTGAAGTGCCACTGACTGCGCTCAGGGCTCTGACAGGAAAGCAGGATCTGGCTGTCTGCTCCAGGCCTCTGTCCACTCCCCTTCCTGGACAAGCTCCTGGGCAGAGGGAGGAGAGTCCAGGCCCCGAGCCTCATCCACTCAGTGCCATCCACTCAGCTGGGAAATGAGGCGGTCGTCTCTCCCGCCCCCTCCTGGGGCCAGAGGATAGATCATGGCAGTCACTGGGACAAAGGTTTGCAATCTGCAAAGTGCTGTTTACTGGCTGTGTGTGTGTGTGTGTGTGTGTGTATGTCTGTGTCCCCAGAGAAAGTCAGTTCCCAAGATTTATGACTTCCAAATATAAATGCTGCTATGGAAGAGTTTTAAGTTCATATAAATCATAATTAATAGGAATGGAGAAAAGCAAAGAAAATTTATTTGGGTTAGAAAAAAAAACAGTTTCAGTAAGTAAACCACCAGATTATGAAACACAGAAGGGCTGGCAGGAGGGAGAGGAAGGCAGAGGCAGGCAGTGGGTAGGAAGGATCACTGGGGTCCCCTCAAGGCCGTGAGTAATGCTGGGGCGGGAAGGTGGCTCCCGAATCTGTGCTGGAGGCCCTCCAACTGCCTGGGCAGATGCTGGAAGGGGCCGACACATGCCAGGGTGCACAGGGTTCCCTGGGGACAGGTGAGCAGGCTCACCACTGGACAGCACTGTGTGTCTGGGTGCCCTGCACCTGCTGCCACTGGCCCTAGGAGGGCATGCTTGGCCCTGGAGGTCCTTGCAGGCCAGCCCTTGGTCCCAGCCAACTGGCAAGGGTGCCGAGAAAGTGCCAGAAGGCACCTATCACCCCCAGAGAACTGGTGCGGGCCAGAGCTCAACCCAGTCTCGGAGTGGGCTCAGACTAGAGCCTGTGCCCGCTGGTAGCCAGGTGCTGCCTGTGTGGTGGAGGCCGAGGCTGTCCCTGGGCACACCTGTCCTGACAACTTTCCACTTTGCCCTGGGCTGTGGCTGCCAGCGTCAGGCCTCCAGCCCTCCAGGTCCGGCCTCTGTCTGTCACTCTGCTTTCGCCTGGAGCCCTGGAGCGGGCAGGACCTGCAGAGGTGGCCGCCTCCTGTGAGCCCTGGGCTGGGGACAAGCGGCCCCCTGAGCCTCCATCGGCTGCACTGTACTACGAGAGATGACAGTCACTCGCCTCAGGGCCCGCTGGGCTGGCAGACACAATCTGCTCCCCCCCACTCTCACCCCCTGTGGTGGGTGCGCGTGGACTCGCCGGGTCCACGCTGGCGCCATTCCCGCCTCGTGGCTGTTTCTGGTCTTCCCAGTGTGCTTCAGTTTGGCGGCGCTGAGGATCAAGGGCAGGATCTTCCTGCTCACCTCCGTCTCTGGTCCACCGTTATTTCTTATTTTGAGACAGGGTCGTGCTGAGTTGCCGTGTTGCCTAGTGTGGGCTCCACTCTGAGACCCTCCTGCCTCTGCCTCCCAGAGTGCTGGGGCTACAAGCCTGTGACGTCAGGCCTGGACACTCCCAGTTTCACAGATGAGACCCTGAGCCTCTCCAAGGTTCTGCCCCTGACCAGCACAGAGGTTTGCGGGGGTAGAACCGGGACTGTGGCTGCCCTCCTCTGAGCCCAGAGCCCTCAGGACCCCCTGATTCTGCCCTGCCTCCCCACAAGTTCAGGCTGCCTGGTGGGCATCACTGCAGTCCCCAGTTGTCCCACTGACCTGTCCAGACACACACAGGCCTCCGCACACAGCCTGGAAGGGGACAGGGCTGGAAAACACGCAGGGGTGCCCGTGTCCTCTGTGGATCTGTGTTGGCTGGTGGAAAGGTCCTGCCTAGGACAGAGCTGGTCACCATGGCTACAGCCCAGGGCCAGCAGCCCCCAGGGCGCTGCCCACTGCTGGCAGGGCATTGTAGGGGGAGCACCCCATTAAGAGCAGCCAGGAAAACAAAGAGGTCCCACAGAGGCTGGGAAAGCCGGGGTCCAGCAGGGACAGGTGGGAGGGTTCGGTCTGCCCCACCTGGTGCCTCGTGCCCACTGTGCGTCCCCCTCTGGCCTGCGGTGGCCACCGTAGCCTCAAGATCCCCATGACAGTGTCAGAAACAGATGGATTGTTGCCCAGGAGTCACAGGACAGCACAACCTTGGATTCACCGAGAAGGATCAGGAGAGGGAGGCGCCAGTTTGGATGGCAGCCTTTGCTGGAGACAAGCGATGACTTCTGACTTACGAGGTGTTTAAAAATAATGTCTGGCGCACTGAACAATCCTGCTTGAGCTCGCTGCTGACGGGAGCTGGAAAGTGGGAGGACTGGTCTGCTCTGTCCCCAGGGTCCAGGGCACAGAGACCCAGTGCTGAAGCCACTCCAGGCTGCGCATCACTTCATCACAGAATCCCCACTGTGGGCTCCAGCTACGAACAAGGACACAAGCCAGGCGTGGTGTCCCAGACCTGTCATCCCAGCACTCTGGGAGGCTGAGGCAGGAGGATCACAAGGTGGAGCCCTGCCCAGGCAACTCAGTAACTTAGCAGGACCCTGTCTCAAAATGAAAAATGACTAAAGGACTGGGGGTGGAGCTCAGTGTGAAGGCCCTGGGGTCGACCCCTAGTGCCACAAATGACAGCAAGACCAGGACACGGACCCAACCCTTCTCCGCCAGCCCCCACAGAGCCACCCCCAAGAACAGGACAGGTGGCAGCTTTAGTGATGCCCCCATCTGTGCTGAGACAAGGTCCCAAAGTCCCCGTTACCCATCCTGGGGACGGGAGGGATGGTTGTGCCTAGTGGCATGGATTGGATGCAGCAGGACAGTCCCACAGGACCTCAGCTGCAGGCGCGGGAGGGGATGTGCCTTCTGCCAACCACAGCCGAGTGACGAGTGCCCAGGAAAACGGCTGGGTCCGGAGACAAGACTGTGAGTGCCGGAAGGAGAAAGGCTCATGAGACGCCATTGAAATACTGACGGTGACAGAGAGGAACAGTCAGCTTCCTGTCACCGCAGCAAATGCCCAGAGACTGTCAATTTACAAAGAGAGAAGGTTGTTTTGGCTCAGAGTTTCCGCGGTCCCTCTCTGCGATGGGCCTGCGGTGAGGTGGCCCGTTATGGTGCACTGCAGGGCACAGCAAAAACATTCCCCTCGTGGCCTGAAAGTG
Source organism: Ctenodactylus gundi (assembly GCA_004027205.1). Lineage (NCBI taxonomy): Eukaryota > Metazoa > Chordata > Mammalia > Rodentia > Ctenodactylidae > Ctenodactylus > Ctenodactylus gundi. The sequence goes on along the minus strand of PVKB01002723.1, from coordinate 118,840 downwards.
CAGGAGAATGAAACTAGCCGTCTCTTTCAAGGACACGCTGCCTGTGACCATGCGGCTCCCCAGAGGCAAGTCCCAAATGCCCCTCCATGTCCTGATCCCACCGCACTGGGACGGCGCTTTAGCATGGGGGCCTCTGGGTCCAGATCTGAATTAGGTGGAGATGAAAGGGAGAGGGAGGAAGAGAGGGTGAACAGGATGGAGCGAAGGTCCCCCGGTGGCTTGCAGGCAGCAGCGCCTTGGTAGCAGAGTAACCTCCGCCTCTTTCTGCCCCACCACGGCTACAGCTAGAACGAAGCCCTGGGCAGAGGTGGGCTGTCACACGTGGACACAGGGACCTGGCCTGGAACACAGTGGACAATAGGGAGCCGTGCCTCTTGCGTGTCTTCTCCTGAGGGGCAGCCAGCGTGCCAGGGCTCTCAGGTGCCCCGCACAGGTGGTGGATCCCTGTCCTCCCTGGTCCCTGGGGAGGCCTGGGGCTCTGGGTAGGGCCTGGCCTGCTGCGCATGGACTCGCCACTGTCCCTACCGCACTCCCTGCCGTCTGCGCTCTCTGCTGTGCCTGAGCTGGCCTGCCACAGAGCTCACAGCTGCCCTCCTGCTTTTCTTTTGCTAAATGTGATATTAGTGTGAGTCACACCTGCAGCAAGGTGAGCTCACATCATTCACAGATCAGATCCTTGGTTGTTACTATTTCACTTGGTTAATTCTTTCTTCTCTCTTTCTCTCTGTCTGTCTCTGTCTGTCTCTGTCTGTCTCTCTCTCTCTCTCTCTCTCTCTCTCTCTCTCTCTCTCTCTCGGTGTTTCAGTTGTTGCTCTGATTTGTGGTACTGGGGATGGAGCCCAGGCTGTTCACGCGGAGCTACGTCCCCAGCCCATTTTTATTTTTGATTTTGAGACGAGGCCTCGCTCGGTTGCCCAGGCTGGGCAACCATCCTGCCTTAGCTGCCCAGAGTGCTGGGATTGCAGGTGGATGCCACCATAATTAGCTTTAGTTTGGGCTACAAGGTTTCTCTAACTCTTTAAGTTGTCCAGGTTGGGCTTGAACTTGTGATTCTCCCAGAGTGCTGGGAAGACAGACCTGTGCCAGGAGACCCAGACTGCCCCATGTTAAATTGCAGAGCTCCAAGAAGATCCTCACGGGAGCAGGGAAGTCGACGCCCCCAGGTTTCCTCTTGGGGTCCCCCCAGCAGCTGGGGCAGCCTGCGAGGAGGGTCAGGCTCAACCGCTCCCAGAGGAGGCCCTGGCCCTATTCGGGAACAGGCCACCCAAATGCCTGTGAAATCTCTCTCACTCAGAGGAGACTCAGATCCTGTTTACAGCGGGCCCCTGGCCAGTGCACCTGGGAAGGGGCGGGCCCTGTCCTTGATCTCCACTCTATGCCCCACCCCGCCCCCCAGCTCAGCACAAAGAGCTCCCCAGGTTGTCATTCTTGCTCTCAGGGGAGAGCACTGAGCAGGGCACTTAGGACAGCCCTGCAATTGGGACCCTTTTCTTAGAGAACAAGTGGAATCTTCCTTTCTCTCTGGCTCCTTGAGGAAGCAGCAGGTGCAAAGGCTCTGCTCTCAGCTCCCCCAACCTGCCTCCGCCTGCCTGGAGTCCTTGGCTTCAGATCCCAGGAGCTGCCAGGGGTGCAGAAGAAGGAACCTGGGGCAGGGGCCCAGCCTGTCTTCTCTTAGGTCCTCCGCTTTTGTCCACAAAGATAGGGCCATCTGGAAATTAGGATTTGATGATGGCATGTGTCCCTTTGCTGGCAAAGCAAGGGACTGAGCTGACTCCAACTGGTCCCCTCCCATCCCCCCGTGAGTCACTCTCCTGTCACCTGTGTGGATACTGAGGCCACCTGTGCAGATGTTAACAGGCCCATCAGCCTCCAGCTTTCATGGTCCCACTTGGCTGCCGGTCTCAGGAATGATGGCCATGATGCCAGTCTCTCGAGTCCCTGTCCCTTCCCAGGGTGCTCAGGCTTCCTGTCCCCACCTGCATGGCCTACTGGGAAGATGCCTTCCTCTCCTGAGACCCAGCTGGGGTCGGGACCCCTGCAGGGTCCTCACAGATGCATGGGTGGGGTCTCCGGCCTACCCACCACCTGCTGTTCTGGCTCCTCGCCCAAGGGCCATGGCTGGACAAGAGCCCTCCAACCCGCTGAGGACAAGAAGCAGAAGCCCACGTGACAGGTGGGTCTGTGTTGTGTGGTCTGCTACCTGAGAGGGCTGGCTACCTTCAGTAGCATAGGCCAGCGTCGGTGGCCCCGAAGGACAGCAGTGGCAGGAGATCACCCTGTTGGAGCAGACCTGGCTGCAGTGGATCAGGAGAAGGGCCTGCCAGAGTGGACTCTTGCTCAACCATGGGCCGCCGCTAGTGGATTGGAAAGGTCAAAGGACACCCCAGAAGGTGGCAGATGCCCAAGTCACATCGGGCAGAAACCTCCAAGTGGAGATATAGGATTGCGTGAATGGCAAATGATGCCCCCCACAGACATGGGAAGGGACTCTTCATGGTCAGGTGGACAAGAGGATTCAGCCTGTGACCCTTCCCGTGGACTGCACAGCCGGCTGAAGACAGAGTGTCTGGGGGTAGAGGTGGAGAGCGGAGGAGGCAGAGCCTGTGTGTGGGCTCAACGTAGAGGCCACCCAGCTGCGGCAGCTGCTCAATGCTCACTGCCAAAAGTGGGGGCAACTTAGAGCCCAGACAGGGCACTGTGCCCGGGGACCGGCTGGCCCCTGGTGGCAGGTAGACGGTGTGGGACGTCCACCATTCTGGAAGAGACGGACTCATGGTCAGGAGCAAATACGGACACAGCATCTGGCTGTGACCGCCCTGTTCTCCTGCTTCTGCCACCAGAGTCAGAGGTGCCAGCCTGGGTCCTGCGTGAGGCACAGAATGCAGCCCCAGCACCCAGCATGGCTCCCAGACGTCATAGCGGAGGCACACCTCACAGCAGAGCACTCCCACCGCCCAGGGGGCAGCTGTCTTCCATACGCCCTCACCGGGAGCAGGCTGACTAACCGGAAGGTAAAACAGTGTTCAGGACTCAGATGGATCTCAGCGGGACCCAGCACCCAGAAGGAAGGAGGGAGGGAAGGAAGGAGGGATGTAATGGGGGGGAGGGGGAGAGAAGCCCAGCCCTGGGACTGGGATTCCTAAGCAGCCCTTCCCACGACTCTCTTCCCGCGCTCTGTTGCAGATGCACTGTGTTCCTGCTGGACCCTGTCACGTGGCCCATGGCTCCAGCCCATACCTGTCTGGTCCTCCATCGGAAGGTCCTATTGCCTTCACCCACACTGACGACTCCGATGTCCTCTTCTGAGGTCCCCCAGGTCTTCTACCCAAAGCCGGACCACCCCATCAGGACCCTCTTTCTTATCCCTACTATCTTAGTTACTTTCTCACTGCTATGACACAATATCGGACACCCACGGCTTAACGGAGGAAAGCTCACAGTGTCAGGGGGTCTCAGTCCATGTGTGGGTGGCTGGCAAGGCGTGAGGGGCCTGGCAGAGAGCAGCTGCTCAGAGCATCACACAAAGGAAGACCAGACACTGGGGAGAAGGCAGGATAAGAGCGTCTGCTCTACCAGGACCCACACAGGTGGTGGTCTGCCACACCCAGCTGGCCCCGCTGCCCGACAGCACCAAACCGGAGATGATCAGATCACACAGTGTGTGCGGCTTCCTGGGGACAGTCCAGACCCAACCGTAACACCTACTGTAGTTTGCTGCTAGAAAGTAACACGTCAGATACCCTACGCTTGGCATTTACTGCTTTTATAAGATGTGGTAGGAAAAGTAGGGTGAATATTTAAGTCAAATATATAATTTATCACCATAAAAAACATATGAGCACGAATCCTCCTCAAACCCTCCTGCTGACTCAGACTTCACTGAGCCATCTCTTCAGAAGTGGTTCGGGGGATCACTTTTGTGGGTGTCTTTAGTTCCTCATTGTGGCTACCTCAAAGTCCTGCATCGATTCAAAACATTGACCTTTCAAGGGACTTTGGGGAAGAGCCAAGAGGTCCCACGGTGCCCGACCTCGTTACTAAGGTGAACGAAGGCACCTGGCCATGTTCCCGTGAGCCTGCCTATCCACTGGACGGCACTGGGCAGCAGTGTTCCTGGACGCATTTCCTGTTCTTGAGCCAGAAAGTTTGCATCCGCGGTCCCCCTTCCCTAGCGCCTCGTGCCGGTCGAGAATCCCCAGCTCTTCCCAGCTCTGCCCGGGCATCTCTCACCTTTTGGTGACCCCTCTGGCTCTTCATGCCTAGAATCCCAATGAAACGTGCTTATTGATTCCGCAGGAAAAACTTGAAGTCATCACCTTGGCCCTGGGATCCAATAGGCGATGTTCCATCCTATGGATGCTTTGATTTCCAATATCTCTGGAGAGAAAATTCCACAGAGAGCCAAGGAGAGGTCAGACACAGCAAAAGATAGAAGCAAGACTGCAGAAAGAGAAACAGGAAGAGAATAAACTCGACAGAGAAGAGCGAAAGGAGGATGGAGAGGTGTCGGCGGATGAGGAGGGACACGCAGGGCTGTCTCTGCCGAGGAAAGACCCCACGAGGGGGTCTGACATGAAGGAGATTCTTTAAGCAAAGATCTGAGGAGGACAATGCATGGGGGTAGGAGATGACACGGAGAGATGTCATTGCCGGGTTTATGTCACTGTGAGGGGAGAAAGCAGGAAGGAGGGCTGGAGACAGGTGGTCTCAGAGGGAGGCCAGGCCCTGGAAAGCCCAGCCAGGCTGATGGAGCCTTCACCCTCACTGGCTCAGCAGATGAGTCTCTGTCTTTGAGAAATGCACCGAAATTGCACCCCTGCTGTGCTCAGCCATTGGCTAGGAGCCACCTGGGAGAAGGCACGGGTCAGGACACCATAGGGCACAGCCCAGAGCCTGCGCCAATTAGCATGTCCCCCGTGGAGATCCGGCAACGCGTGTCCATGACTACCATGGAGCAAAAGAGGAGGAAAAGACAATAAATGAAGATGGAACAAAGCATCACAAGTGTGCACGTCTAGTTCATTATATATTCTTGTTTCTGTCATTGAAGGTAGGCTTTGACACCTGGGAAGGGCCCCCCTATTAGCAGATTCTCGTGTTCTGGGACTGATGTTGGAGAATCCAGCCAGCAAGTGGGAGCTCCTGTTGCCTGATCCCCATAAGACCTGGGGCTGCAGCAATCAGAGTAGCAGAAGCAAGGAAGGGACATCGGCGACCCTTTCCTCCCTGCACGGGAAGGCAGGGCACATGCATGTCACAGAAACATCCCTGCTAAGACTTCCGTGTCTCTTTCAAATGAAAATCCTAATTCTACTTCAAATGTTATAAAATAAAATAATGACAAGGCAAGATCAAAATGTATAGCGTGTGTTCAAATGTTTAAAATTTATTCAAGGGCGCAGTGCCGTGAGTGCCCCTCAGAACCGCCTCCTCCACTTCCGACGTTCTTACCCGCCACCTTGAGCGGCTTTCTGAAGCAGTTCTGGAAGTTCTCTTTCATGAGTGTCTTTAAAGGATTTGAGCACGGATATCGCGAGGGCTGCCGCCGAGTGCCCTCCAGCAGAATGGCGGGCTCACGAGAGGGTGAAGGTGGCCTCACCCACCGCTGGCACCTGCGACCGCTGACTTCTCCCCAGAGACAAGATGGCCAGGAAAGGCCAACGCTTCGAATTGATCCGGGCAACCCGCGTGGAAGAGGACTTCCAGAATCGCCTTGGGAAGTGGCAGGAACGGTGGGAGGAGTGTGTTTGAGGAGAGTTGGAGGTGGTTTAGGGGAGATTAACAATAGTGGGTCGTAAATATTTTTAAATTAGACATTCGTTATAATTTTTCCTATAACACCTTCTAGTATTAAAGTTCCGCTGACCTTAGGAGCAGTGAGTCAACTCGGTTGAGTGATGTCTTAGTTACTTTTTCGTTGCTGAGACTCAATTCCTGACATCCACAGATTTTGAGGAGGAAAGGTTTATTTTAGCTCACAGTTTCAGAAGGTCACAGTCCATTCAGCGGCGGCTGGCAGCAATGGAAGTACACAGCAGAGGCCGAGGCCGAGGTGGCTTCTCACAACATCACACCTAGGAAGCCAGGTCAAGGCATGTTGGGATCAGTCCTCCAAAGAAGGCAGGAAGCAGCTTATAGATCCTTCCAGGTCTCAAGCCCAGGGATCAGCCCCTCCTGGATCCAGGCGTAGTAGGTGGGGTAAGCCCCCACTACAGGCCTATAATCCAACGTAAATGCCTGTAATCTACCCCTCCAGACTAGGTCCCAATCTCCCAACAGCACATGGTTCCATGGACAATCTATAACATTCAAATACATGAGACTTTTGGGGGACACTCTAGATCCAAACCACAATAAGTGAAGAAATTGGCAATGGTGGGTTGATGGGATCCCTGGGTAAAGGGTGAGGAAGTTCAGTCAGCCTTATGCCAGCTGTCACAGCGGATGAGGAGAAGGTTTGCTAGTAGCATCTATTCATAGGGTGTCTGAGGAAGTATGGCTTTATTTCTCTTGGAGCAGAAATCGCCAGATCACAGGATAAGTATGCATTAAAATTAATGGGGAACTGACCCCACCGTCCCAAGCCACTACCCTTTCTTACATCTGCTAGCAGTGACATATGGGGATTCTCAATGATCTATATTCTGGCCAACATTGATGCCATTAATCTTAAATAGAGTCCTTCAGCTGGAGGCCAGGTAGTACTTCATGGTGGGTTTAATCTGTATTTCCTTAATTACTGAAGTTTTTAACCCCTTTCACGTGCTTATTGGCCATCCATCTTCTTTTGTGGAGTGGCTAGGCAGGTGATTTGGCATTCTCTGCATTAGCTTGACCGGCTGGAACTGACTTAGGAAATGTCCTTATACATTCTCTACAACAGGCCATTTGTCTTGGGACAGAGGGGTGCATATTGCATGGCCAATATTTGCTCCCAGTCTCATGGCTTTTGCCTTTTCATTTTCTTAATGGTGTCTTCTGACGAGAAGCTTTTAATTTTGAGGAAGCTCAAATTGTCAATTTATTTTCTTTTATGGTTATTGCTTTTTTTGTATCTGTGAGAAACCTTTGCCTTCTCTACTACTACAATTAGTTTCTTTGGTTTTCTTCTAAAAAAGCTTTAGAGTTATAGATTTTACATGTAAGCCTATAATCTCAATTAATTTTTGTGAAAGGTGTGAAACAAGGGTTGATTTTTTTTTCCTCTCAAGGGAGAGCCAACTATTGGAGCGTGACTTGTTGAAAAGACTTCCCTTTTTCTATTGAATTGCCTTGACATCTTTGTCAGAAACCAATTGGCTTTCTAAGTCTGAGTCGACTTGGTCTCTCCAATAATTTCCATTGATCTGTGTATCAAAACACAAACCAACAAAATGCGTCCTGCATCTTGTAGCTTTATATAAAGCTTTGAAATCAGTTATGGGTTTCCAACCCCGTTTTACTTTAAGTTTCTTATTCTGGGTAATTTTCATGGTGATACGAATTTTAGACTCAAGTGATTATTATTAGCTAAAACTTTTGGATTTTGAATAGAATTGCATTTAATCTATACATCATGGAGGAGGGGAGAATTTTCCATGTTATTAATATGGATCCTCCCCATCCATGAACATGGTACATCTATCTGTCCACTAAACATAGCTCTTCTTTAACATTGTTAGCCATATTCATATGTTTTAAATGAAAAAGTTTACCTACAGCATTAGTTAAATTATCCATGTATATTTTATTTCTTTATTTCTTTTCGTAAATTCAGGTGGGTTTTTTGTTGTTGTTGTTGTTTCTGAGACAGGCTCTTACTCTGTAGTCCAGGCTGGTCTTAAACTCACTGTGCAGTCCAGGCTGGTCTTGACTCATGACAATCCTCCTACCTAAGCTTCCAAAGTGCTGGGATTACAAGCATGCACCATCACACCAGATTTATATGATGCTGGGAAATCAAATTAGGACCTTGTGGTTGCGAGGCAAGGATTTTAACCACTGTGTTATGCCCCCAGATGATAAATTCAGAATTTAAAAAAATATTACTTCCAACTAGTTGCTGCTAGTTTGTAGGAAAAAATAGATTATATATTTTTTCTTTTTTTTTTCTCCCATGGGAGTGTTAAAATTACCTAAGAATTCATTGGGTTTTGTTATTATTTTAGATGGTTTAAGAATTTTCTATGTAGACAATGATGTCCCATGTGGAAATGGGCAGTGTTATGTTTTTTTCCTTTTAAATGTTGATGCCATGCCTGTTTTCTTGCTTCCTAACCCTAACCCCAGCAGAGCATCTAGTAAGATCCTCTATGAGGCGAGCAAGGAATACTCTGACTTGTTCCTGAAGGGAGGTTAAAACCATTGGGTGTGTTCACAGCATATGTTGCTGGCTGCAAGTTTTCTGCCTGTGCCCTTTAATATCAGTGTGATGAATCACACAGGCAGGTCACAGAGCATCACATATTTATTGCACTCCCAGGGTGCACCCCACTTCCCACTTAGCAACACACAGTGCCCTCTGTGTGTCGCTCTGCTCCGTCTGCTGATATCCTGCTTAGGGTTTTTGTGTGTATCTCAATAAGAGAAATTATTCTCTGATTTTATTTTCTTATAATATGCTGGTTACAGCTCAGTGTCAGAGGTGTAGTGGTGCTGCGAAATGATCTGGGAATAAATATTCCCTTTTCATGTTATTTTGTTTTTGAGATACAGAGTTTAAGATGGGTAATACTTTTCTCCTTAAGATATCCGAGCCTAGAGTTTTCATTATAAAAAGATGTTTAATTATAAACGCGATTTATTGTATTAGCATCTACATATGGCTAGTGAGATTTCTTAGTCCTTCTTATTCGTTAAGTTTTGTTTTTCCGAGAAATTTTCTCATTATAACTAAATTGTAAAAGCTTCTGGAATAAGCTATTTATAATAATGTCTTAGTATCTACTGTGTGTCTGTAAATTCTTTAATGATATTCTCTCTTTTATTCTGACATTGGTCATCGGAGGCTTTTCCCTTTGATGTACCTCATGCGTGTGTGTGCGCATGCATATGTGGGCATGTGTGTGTGTGTGCACACATGCATATATATATATGTGTGTGTACATGCATGTGTGTACATGCGAGCGTGTGTGTGTGTGTGTGTGCATGCAGACATATATTTCTCTGCTATCTCCCTTGTTAGGGTTTAGCACATTATTAACCTTTCCAAAGAACCTTTTCACTTTGTTAATTTCTTAATTGCAGGTTTTCTATTTCATTTAATCCTTCCCTAGCCTTTTTTCATTTTTATTATTCTACTTTCTATGGGATTAATTTGCTTTTCTCTTTCCAGTGTCTGAAGATAGATCACTAACTTTAAAATTTGCATTCATCCTAATTATGCATCAGACTATATAGATTTCTTTCTAAGCATTGTTTAAACCTTAGCTTCTAAGGATTGATACACTGTGCCTTGTTTCCATTCACTTCAATGTATTTTCTGATTTTCATTGTTATTTCCTCTTTGACGGGTAAGTTCTTTGTCAGCATGTACATTAATTACCAGGTATCGGAATACTGGAGTCTCTTCTTATTAATTCTAATTTAATTGCAGTCTCTCTCTCTGCTTGCTGGCATAACAAAATGATTTGTGCTATTCTTTCCACCTGTATCTCATTTTGCTGTGACAGAGGGGAGGTTATTCATAATTTTGGTCCCACGGAATTTGCTTACTTTACGCTATAGCACATGATCATTCTATCGTGATGTACTTCCCATAACCACTGGAAAAGCATATTTTCAACCATTGCATGCAGTGTTTTAGAAATATCAGGTCAGGTGTGTGGACTGAAGTATGTTTTCTTTATTCTTCTGCACCCTTAATATTTTTAGTTCCATCACAGTCCCTTTCATTTTTGCCACTTTTTGATTTATGTTACTTAATTTACACATGATATGATCCTGTGTGCAGAGAATCCTGAGGAACACCAAAAATCCAACAGAGGAGAATGACAGATTTAGCAAGGCCACAAGACACAATTTCCATGTGCAATTACATTTCAACATATGAGAAATGAGTGGGCTGAAAATGAATTTGGGGAAACAATTTCATTCAACAGAACATCAAAGAGGATAACATTCTTACAGATGCATTTAATTAAAAAGACCTAGACTTGTGCACAGAAAGCCGTAAAGCGCTGCTGAGATGAAGATCTAAGAGGGTCAAAGGGCGCTCTGGGTTCATGGGTCAGAAGACCCAACATGGCCTAAACCGTGAGTGTGCCTCCAATCTGTTCCTGGACCCACGGATCTTATGGTTAGGATCCACAATGTCTCCACACAGCCTCGTTGTGTTGAAATCAGGGCTGCAGGTAGCTCTGGGGAAGCCGCTGGGTCATGAGGGCTCCAGCTTCAAGGGGTGGGGAACCATTCCCCAGTTTATGGGAGGAGAGGACTCTTAGGAGGCGGGGCCTAACTGGATGGAGTAGATGGCTGCGGGTGTGGCCTCGGGGCACATTGTGTCCCCTGCTTCTGCTTATCTCCTTGTCTCCTTGTTTCCATGAGGTGAGGACAGTCCCTCCAAGTCTTCTCCTTGCCACGGGTGTAAATGCAATACAGCCAGTGAGCCATGGCCTGAAACCTCGGAAACTGCGAGCCAAACTAAAGCTCTCCTTTCTGAAGCTGTCTGAGCCAGGTATGGGTCCCAGCGACAGAAGTGCGAAGCCAAGCTAAACACCTGTAGTCGCTTCCTTTGGTGATGCATTCAGCTTAACATGCAGACACAAGTGCAAACCTCATAGGATAGCCCAAGTAACTCTGAGAAAGAGCAAAGTTGGAGGACTTGTACTTTCTCACCAATCACAAAACTCAATCTAAAGCTACAGTGATCGGCAGCTCGTGATAGTGGTGTAAGCCATTTGAGTAGACACTTCATCCACAAACACGTGCAGGGGGTTTTAAGGATGTTAAAAAATCCATATCACTGAACATTTTAAAAATACAAGTTGAAATTTCAGCCGGATGCCACTTCACTTCCAGTACAGTGGTCTGGTGACTTGGATATAAAGGACCCTCCTAAAGTCTCCTGCATGTGGAAGGTGACTGACATTGGGACACTGGTCATCACTAGATTCACTCATGGTTGAGTCCATTGGCTGCATGTGTTGGTAGGACAAGGGCCTGACCTGATGTGGGTCACTGAGAGTGTGACCCGGAAGGGTACGTTCCTGTCCCCAGCTACTCCTTCTCTTGCTCTGCCTCCTGGCTGCCATGGGGTGAGTACCTGTCCTCTGCCAGCCCTTCCACCGTGATGTCTGGATCCGCTTTACCGTGGGCTGAAGCTTCTGAAACCATTAGCCAAAACCCCATTCTTCTTTAAGTTATACGTCACATATTTTGTCCCAGAGACAGGAAACTGACCATGCAAGTGGCTCCAGTGGGAAAGGCACATAGAATATGGTGCTAGCTAGCAGGGAGGGAGGGAGACCCTCACGCAGAGCCGGGGCTAGCGTACAAGGGTCCAGCCACTTTAGAAATAACTCTAGTAGCGTCTTAAAGAGTTAAACAGAAGCTTAGCATAAGCCTGGCAATTTTATACCTCAGCCCCTTCATAAGGGAAGCCAATAGCAGTCAGCACTTAAAGACAGGTCTTCTGTGGAGAAATGATGCGTTTGTTCATCAGACCACAAGCCGGAAACTACCTGAACGCCCACCAGATGTCGGGTGAACAGCCAGGCATAAGGCCGTCGGTGGGAAAAGCAGAATGCTACCAAAAAACAATAAAAAGTTGTTCCCTTTTTCCCCCAGAGTCTCTTTATAGATCATATTTATAATTTGGACCACAAATACCCCCCTTCCCTCAAGCTGAAGTATACAAAGACATGATCAAAATATATAGTGAATCTTTAAATTTAAAAAAATATTATTACGATTATTTGCCATGCATTCCACCGAAAGTCTTCCCCTGGCTTCAAACATACCTACCCCATTGCTCTTGCAGCGCTATAACACAGTCCCTGAGTGGAGACCTGGCTTGGGGCGTGTTTATGAGGGAAACTACTATGAATGCTGCCTCCAAGCACCATCCCACAGAAAGACAACCTCGCAAAAGCAAGACAAAGTGTCCACACCCACCTAGTCCCCAGATCTGGCACTGTCTGGCTTCTGGCTCTTCCCCAGATCCAGGTGATCATGGGAGGTTATTGTGCTTTGGATCTGGAATGTCCCCCAAAAGTCTCATGTATTTAAATGTTATAGATTGTCTATGGAGCCATGTGCTGTTGGGAGATTGGGGCCTAGTCTGGAGGGGTGGATTACAGGCATGTAAATTGGATTAACGGCATGTAGTGGGGGTTGCCACACCTTCCGCACCTGGATCCAGGAGGGGCTGATCACTGGGAGACCTGGGAGGATCTATAAGCTGTTCCCCTCCTTCCTTGGGGATGAGTCTCAACTGGCCTTGACTCGGCTTCCTGTGTGTGGTGTCGTATGTGCCGTGTACTTTGATTGCTGCCAGCCACCCCTGAATGGACTGTGACCTTCTGAAACTGTGAGCTAAAATAAACCTGTCCTCCCCTAAATTTGTGGTTGTTGGGTATTGAGTCACAGCAACGGAAAGGTAACTGAGGCAGAGGTCAACACTAACTTGACTCAAGACATGGAGGCTGCCATGACAGCACAGCTAGAGTGACTCAAGGGAGATTTCCAGAACTGCTTCAGAAACCAGCAAGGAGGTCTTTGCAAGTGCGCTCGAGGTGAATGTGAGCATTTGAGGGCATTCATGGCAATGTATCTTTCCGTGAAATAAAGATTTTTTTTTTAATTTTAATACCCGCTGTGTCCTGGAACCCATTACGAGACACGTCTTCACGCCACCATGCTCTGCCCATGTGCACTGCGCTCACTCACCTGCTGGCAGCTGGTGCGTTCTTCCCAGGGTTCACCTCATCCAGCCTGTTTTTCACATCACACATGGTAGCTTTCATGTCTAGGTGTTCCATCCGGGCCTCCTTCCTGCCTTCCGGGGCCCTGCCTTTTTCGGCATATGCCTGTGGTAATAAACATATTCTCTTGCTTCGTCTGCTCTCTCCTCAGGAACATGCCACTTAGGCTACTTATTGTAATTAACAGTCGGGCCCCAACAGCACAACAGGTCCCCTGGCCTCTGCCACCCAGCTGTGCCGCGCACCTTGGTGAACCTGACACAGGTCCACGGGGCCACAGCTGCCCTTCATTGGATCCAAGATGGAAGAACTCACCTGCAGCCACCAGCTGCATCTCAGAATGTCAGCTGGCAGTCTGAGGACCTCGGTCAGGCACTGTACCATCTCTGCAGTGTGCACAAGTCTACTCGCTATGAACTGTGCTGTGCCAGGCGGTGCCCGGTACTGGGAAGAGGTCAGCAGCAGGGAAGCAAGCTCAGAGGAGAGACTGGACTTGAGGTGGACGCGGACCAGGCAGATGCAGGGTAGTGTGGGGACGGCCCCAGTGCACGGGCCGGGACCAGACAGGGAGAGGCTGCTTGTGTGGGCGGAGATGGCTGTCATCCCCCATGGAGGGAGCAGCACAGGATGTCTCCCCCACAGCTCTCAGCCTGCACGTCCCCCTTGCAGCCAGAAGACCCTGCTGGACCCATCCCCACACTGTCTGTTGCAGCCCACCATGAAATGAGAGCAAAAATCAAGACTGAGCTTTTGAGATGTTTGTAGAAAATTGACAGAGTAATTTTATGTCCGTTGAAATTAATAATCAAAAAGTGGAATGTGTGTATTTTGTACGCCTTGTGATTTCATTTTTCAAAGTAATTTCTTTCTACTGCAATTTTCGAAATACGGTGTGTGATGGACAGCAAAATGCTGGTCCCCACCACCACGACTTGAGGTGCTCCTTCTGGAAGAGAGAGTGCAGGGATAGGGGACGGGAGCCAGGCGGAGCAGGGGACAGGAGCCAGGCCAGGCCGGGTGACCGCAGGGACCCAGTCTCCAGAGTCTGGGCTGTTGGTTGAGAGCCTGGGACCTCCCCAGGGTCTCCAGCAAGGTCACCCTGGTGTTGCCAAGGGCTCTGTAAGTCGCACGGAGGACTCCCTGGGAGGGAGTCTGTGTGAAGGTGGAGAGGCAACAATAGCTTCAGAATTGGTGGTGTTTTTGAGTCCAGGGATCTCCTGGGCAGTGACAGGGCCTCGGGAAAGGACTGACGTGTGGGTGCCAGTGCCCCCTTCCTCCGCAGGCCGAGCTGCTCCAATCCCTCCTTGCCCTGGCATTCTCCCACAGGGCAGCAGCAGGGGCAGTGGGGGGCACAGCTTCAAGGCTGGGCCTCCTGCAGACCGCACATGTCACCCATGCAGGGCAGACACCGAGAAAGGAGTTCTGTTCCTTCCAGCCGTGGGGCGTTTGCGATTTCATTTGAATACCTCAAAATAAGAGATTTGGCTGTGGTGTCCAGAGCAGCCTGACCATCTGGCAGGTACCTGCCGAGGAATCATGCTTTCTGATGGAGGGCTGGGAGCAGAGCCTGTGGATAAATGCAGAGCCAAGTTTTGAGAGATCAAGCAGCACTCTGCTGGATACCTTCTAAATTCTAAAATAAATGCCTTCTCTTGGGCCACTAGATTTAAGGGAAAATAACTAAACACATAAGCAATCATGACTATTTATTTTAGCAATAGGAGGGCCCGCCTGTAGAGAAAACCAGTCGGCGGAGTGTGTCCCCAGCAGTGTATCTCCTCTCCAGCTCCTCCCCCACACTCTGACTTCTGGCTGCCCTGAGGTGACCAGTTCTCCTCCGCTACCATGTCCCTGCCTTGTAGACAGCGATGGCCACAGCCCTGGAATCCAGGAGCCACAAGAGCCCATGCTCCCCAGCGTGGCGTGTGTCTGGTATTTCGTCCCTGCAGCAGAGAGGCAGCTGATCTGGAAGGTTGTACTGCTTCACGCAAAAGAGTGAGGGGTTAGGCATGTACCGGTGTGTGTGTGTGTGTGTGTGTCTGTGTGTCTGTGCTGTGTAGTCAGGTGTGCAGTTGTGTGCATGAGGTGCATATGCACGGGCTATATATGTATGTGTGTTGTGCATGCAGTTGTGTATGTGTGTGTCTTTAGAATTATCTTTGTGTGTTTGGGTCTATATTTTGTGTATATCTGTGTGTCTGGGTGTGTTGCGTGAGAATGTATGTCTGTGGCCACGTATGCATGTGCGTGTGTGTGTGTGTGTGTGTGTGTGTGTGTGTGAAGGAGATGGATAATGCAAAACTGGAGGCTGGGGTTGCCTCTTTCAAAAACTCCGAGGAGTAACTGTCACCAGCCCCTGTCCCCAGCGCATACAGCAAAAGGCTCAGGCCAGGAGCTGAGAGGACAGGTGCTGCTGCCTGAAAGATACCAGCCAGCTGAGCTGGGTCTTCCCAGCAAGGTGTATATACCTGATGGTCACGCCGGGGAAGGATGTGCTTTGGGGACATCGTGTCCGCAGTCTCACCCTGCAGATGGGCAAACCAAAGTCACAGAGGGAAAGGGGTTGCTAGAACCCCCACAAGCCCAAGTGGCAAAGGGAGGGCCAGAGGGGAGGGCTATCCACACCCGCTGTGGGGTGCTGATGCTGAGTCTCGGGTCACAAAGAGCTGGGGCTGGGTTCCCCACACCGTCGGTGGGTTTTGCCACGTTCCCCTCTGCAGGGAGTGTGCCGACCCATTTCCTGCAGTCCCCACCCCAGCACTGCAGCACTGGGGATCAGGTTCAACACACCCGTGGAGCCATGCTTGCATGGATGCACTCGGCAAGAGTGAAGCCAACTTCTAGCTCCCACTTCCTTCCCCTTCTTATCAACTCGGGCCACAAACAGAAAGAAATCATGCTGCTACATCTTCAAGCTGCCACAGGCACCGTGGGCCTGCCAGCCCCAGGGTCCCTCCAGAGTCTCTTCTCCTCCCCACCCAGTACACGAGGATGGCCACCAACCAGTGCCAGGCACCTGTCACACCCCTGGGACACATCACCAGCCAGGGTGGCTGCCCTCTCCATGGCCTATGAGCTTGACATGCAAAAAGATGACATCTGGGGGCAGGGACCAATATATCACATGACGTCGAAATAATAGAAAAGCCATTGAAGACCCTTGGTGGCGGGAGTTACAAGAACAGCTGAAGGAGCCACGTGGGAAGGCTGGAAGCCAGCAGGGACTGAACCAACAGGTAAGTGGACAGTGAAACCCACACAATGGGGGACATGTCTACACCCCCAGCAACCCAGGGTCAGCCCTGCTCATAGGAAGGAGGAGCAAAGAGGTGCGGAAGGCAGGTAGAGATGGGAAGAAGGGCCAGGCACATAGAGCCAATGTGTCGTGTCCATGACATGACAATGGCTGGGAGGAGAGGATGCTATAGAAATGGCGGCCATGAATTAGCAGGAAATAGAGAAATTGCAAGGCGTGGGATTGAAGGAACTCCAAGGGACCTAAAGAAAAAAACGGGCCTTTATGAGGAAAAAAGTAAACTAAAGAAAGTTAAATTTTAGACCATCAGAATAAAACAAAAAAAAAAAACCCTAAAAGCGTCTAGAAAAGAAATCATGCCAAGAAATATGAGTATGAACCAAGTTGTTCACTTCCTTGTCAACAATAGAAGTAAAGCAATAGTATAATAAAAAAAAAAAAACCCTTAAATTCTGAGGGGAAAAATCATGCTCAGATGATTATAGCAAGTGAATCTATTATGCACTGCTAAGATAAGATTTTTCTCAGCATAAAAAAATTGATAAATTTAGCTACAATGAAATTAGGAGCTTTTGTTCATCAAAGACACTATAGAGAAGTGAAAAAGAGGGAGGCAGAGTGGGGAGAAAGGTGTCGGTGGCCCCCTCAGTGGAAACGGGGCTCACACCTAGCACTCCTTAGCTAAATTGTCATGCAACAATAAAAAGACAACGCAAAAGAAAAGTGAACAACATCTAGAAACAGATACTGAGGAAGACAGGATCTGCTACCGACAGGCCACATGGGCCAGCCAGGCAACGCCTGCCCTCCGGCCCGGGGAAGAGATATGAAAACAAGCGTGTTCATAAACTGATCAATATGTAATAAACACCAGGCAAGCTCAGAATCCGTGCAGTGGGCTGCCACCCATCCTGGGAGGGGGATGTCACTGGATGTCACTGAATGACACTGCTTCTGCAGGTGATCCCTCACCGTGATCCTGTGACCCCTCACCCGTGCTGTTATACGTGACCCCTCCTCCACTCCTGTCAGCAGCCCCAGTAAACTCACCTGTTCACCAAGTCAGACTTCCGAACCACCATCGCTGTGGTCTGTGGGCCATGTCCTGTGTGAGGTTCATTCACTCCCTCAGGAAAAGTTCCCTGTAAGAACACGGGCTTGGGCTGGACACTGGACACTGCGAGTCTGCAGGTGTGCTGATCATCCCCTGCTACCACCACTAAGTGCACACCCAGGGAGACCCCGTGACACCTGCCAAAGCCCACGCAGACTGCACATGACAACCTGGCCCGTAAGTGCTGCGAGGGACCACCCACTTGAGCATCCCAGACTCAGAAAAGAACCCGCAGTGTGCGGCCTGCACTGAGCCAATCAGCATATGGAAAATGAGCAAAGTGTGAACACATCCAACAGCAGAGACGGAAGCACGGGTCACCCGTGTAGGGGTGCCATGGGGACAGATGGGATGGCGTTCCGGTGACAGGCACGCCGGCTTCCCTTGGCAGAAGCAGTGTCCTCAGGACTGAGCCACCTATGGCAGAAACGTTAGGGAAAGTGAGGAATCTGGCCACAGAGGTCACGGAGATGGTGAGCCAGCAGGCAGCTGGGGCCGGGACTGCAGGGAGGACCAGGCGGAACCAGCCTGCTTGGGAAATTCCAGCTCCCCACCCGGAAGCTTCAAAGAGACAGGGACAGAGAGCAGGAGGGAGGGAGGGAAAAGAGAGAGGAAAGGAGGGGGAGATTGCTAGAGCTACCTGTGTCAGTTCCGCGCAGGAGGGGGAGACGCAGGTGCCCCCTGCCCCCGGAGGAGTGACAGTCCTTGGAGCCACTAGACCGAATCTCTGCTCCGAGGGCAAAGTCATCGACATGTGACAGCATGCAGAAACAGACGTGGAAACGTGTCTGCCTGAAAGAGCATTGCAGGGCGAGTGTGTGAGCGGAGCCTGTGGAGGAGCACGCCTGCCGTCATCATTCTGGGGGCTGAGGCAGGATTCAACTTCCAGACCAGCCTGGGCAACTTAGCAACTTGGCGGGATCTTTCCTGAAAAATAAATAAATAAATAAATAATAAAGAAAGAGGTGAGGATGTAGCTCAGTGTGAGGCTTTGGGTGTGAACCCCAGTACCAAGCAAACAAACACTAACTCAGTAGGCGTGGGGTAGTTGGCAAAGGTTGTTGCAGTACGAACTCTTTGTAAATACAAGGCAATCCCACCTCTGGGCGAAGCCGACGGACGGTGAGGAAGGCCTGCCGAGGAGCAGCGAGGTCACGCGGGCAGGACAGCGCCCGGGACAGAGGAGGCGGTCCTCGGGCAAACACGGACACTCTCTAAAACATCGCCTCATGACACATAAATTAGCTGAGGGCAGAATTATGAGACAGTTGAGACAATGGGATTTACTGCACAATCTCAACAAAGGCCTCTTGGGAAGTGGTAGATCAGAGGGACAGAAGAAAGAAAGGAGAGAAAGAAAGAGAGAGAGAGAGAGAGAGAGAGAGAGAGAGAGAGAGGAGGGAGGGAGGAAGAGAGGGAGGAAGGAAGGAAGGAAGGAAGGAAGGAAGGAAGGAAGGAAGGAAGGGTATAACTACATATAAAATTTGAATGACAAGATTGATAATATAAAAAGTCCTGAGCCAGATGCCTGTGCATGGAGGGTGGGTCTTGGGAGCCGGGATGGAGGAAGCCAAGAGCCTTGCGCAGCTGAGGTCCCCCCGGGCCTGGCCTGTCCCCAGAGCACCCAGCAGAGAAATCACAAATCGATGAGGAAAAATGACTTAAGCCAAATACAGCAGCTCATGTCCAAAACCAAACAAGTCATCCTGCTAGAAAGGCTTGAGGGGAGAGATTCGGGCAGGAGGGAATCACCAAATAGCAGTGCCACACACCAGGGGCAGATGTTTATTTTATCAGAAAGAAAAAAGAAAAAGAAAAGAAAGAAGCCAAGGAGTCGGTTCAGGCAGAAACAGACGGGGACACAAGAGCCATCCAAACAAATAATTGAAAATTGGAAAAAAACTAAATAAGGCCAGAAATCAATAAAGATTAACAAAGTCAGAACTGCTTCTTCTAAAGATTGGTAGAGCATACAGTGCTCAGGAAGACCTCGTCTCCACAGCACACAAACTTGGAGAACACCGTCTCGGTGTGAGAACATCACCACGCAGACCACAGAGAATGTTTTTTTAAAAAATAAATAAATAAAATCGCAAATTTGAAAACATAGGCAGAATGGATAAATGCCTGTTTTCAATTCAAATTTTGCAATGGTAATTTAAACTTCTCCCAGGAGGGGCAAGAGAAGAACACAGCAACAAAAATCAGGCCTGGACAGTGCCATGGGAAAGTTAGCACAAACTTTTAAAGATGGGGTCTTCGACTTAACATCTTAAAATATTTAGAGTCGTAGTTTACTTTTTACTCAATACCCGACTTTCACAACTTAGGGAGGAAGGAATTATTGCAGCTTACGGTTTCAGAAGCGTCATGGGCGGGTGGGTGGAAAATGGCAGAGTCACATGGTGGGGCCGCAGCCGGAGCTGAGCTCTGGGAGACAGAGACCCTCACAGCATTGGGGCAGAACTGGGAAAGTCCAGGAGGGAGGGTGGAACCAGCAAGCCCCTCCAGGTCAAGCCCCGAGCACCCCGATTCCAGCCAGGCCCCACCTCCCAACACTACAGAGTATCCATAGGAACAGGAGGCTTTTGGGGGACCCCCGGATTCAAGCCAGGACAGAAAGACAGAGAGATGAGGGAGGGAGAGAAGGAGGGAGAGGGTGTCTCCATTAATTACAAATGTCTGGTGTTTCAATCACTTTAAAGCTGGTGAAAAACATTTCCAAAAGCAAGTATGGGCTCTTTTTTCCATAAGAATAGTTGCACTTTGAATATTTGTTATTTGGCTTTTAATACTGTGTTAATCATATATCCTTATAAATTGAGTCTTCCAAGCGAGTGAAGATTTCAATCAGAGTGCTTTAAGGGCTGGTACGTACAGAAAGAAAGTCACAGAGGTTCCAGGAATACAAGAAAAAAATTAAAAAAGGTGTTTTAGAAATGTTCAATATATTCTTAAACAAAACCATGCATTTCCAGACAACTGAAAATGAAAAACTTTCTTCACCTGACGTGTTACTGTGCTGCTAGTGGGCTACGGCTATCCCTTCCGGGTCCTAGTGGCCCTAGGAAACCAACTCCCCTGGGGCCACTTCTCCCCTCCCGACCAATCTGCATCAAAAAGGAATCTCAGGAGCCACCAGATGTCCATGCAGCCTGCTGGGAGTTATTGGGGTCTTAGCTGGACATCACCTCAGTTGAGACAATTCTCAAGCCCACATCATGCCCATCCAGTGCCCTCTGTCTTTGGGGGTCCCTCTCTGAGACCGCCCGTGGGTGCCTGAAAAGCACAGGCAGCTCTGGTCCCACGTAGATCACAATTTTCCCTACACACGCAGAACTGTGACAAAAATTAATGTCTTCATCCAGCACGGTAAGAGAATAACAACAGTGTTAATAAAATACAACTATAATGATACGCTGTCCTAGAACTTGTGTGACTCTCTAGCAGACTTGACGGGGCTCCAGAAAGCTCGGGATTCTGGTTTGGATCTCAAATGTCCCCCAAAAGTCTCACATGTTTGGATGTTACAGATTACCCACGGAACCACATGCTGGTAGGAGACAGGGGCCTGGTCTGGAGGGGTGGATTACAGGCGTGTGGGTTGGATTACAGGCGTGTGGTGGACTGGGGCTTAATTCTGGAAGGGGTGGAACGCCGAGGCTGGACCCGGAGAGGGTGAGTCACTGGAACAGGACCATTCATCTAAACTTGGCTTCCTGTTTACAATGTGATGACCAACTCCATCACGTCCTTCCATGGGTGCCAGACGCCCATGAGTGGACTGTGACCTGCTGAAATAAACTTTCCCTCCCCTAATTTGTCCATGTCGGATATCTAGTCACAACAACAAAAAAGTACCAAAGACACTCAGCGTGCCTTTGTCTTCTCCTGCACCTTCCCACTTCCTGTGGTCCTGTAGGGCTTTCCCGCCGCTACTATTCTTACGTTTTGGGTTCAAAAGCAAACAAAACCAAGAAATCACATGAGTACAAGCACTGTACTGTGGTGACAGTGGATCTAATGAAGAGGCTCCCCAGTTCCAGAATATTCCAGGACCCCAAAGACTGCATAGCTCCCCCAGGACCCAGGACCCAGTACTCCTGGGTGAGCACTTGGTTGTGTCCTATGATGACATCCAACATGCATAGATCTAATTGCTTAGCATGAAACCCGCTCCCTTGATGCGTTTCAGCTTTCCTGCTCAGACAAGGATCATTAAGCCCATCTTTTGGAAGAAGCGACACCACTCCTCAGGAGTTTGTGGGCAGCAGAGCCTGTGGGAGCCGGCAGAGACGGACAGCGGGCTGCCCCCACCTCCTCTGCAACCCAGACAGCAGAGGAGAAGCCCCCAAAGACTCTGAGTGGTGCAGTGCCCTGCCCTTCTGGGTGTGTGCAGACCATCACCAGGTCGGGTTAGATCTGGGCAGAGCCGTGGTGGTGGACAACGTCTGAGTTTAAGGCAGCTTGTCCAATGAGTTAAACCCCAACATCACCAGTGAAGGGACAATAGGGTGACCTCAAAACAAGTGTAGTGAGGGTGAGGAACGGTGACCACCACATATCGGGGGTGGAGAGGAAAAGGAAGAAGCAAAGGAGAGATAGAAAACAAATGGCCACTTGCTAAATTTAAATATGCGTAGCAGAAATGACAGTGAGCTTCGTGGGACAGTGTTCTCCAAATAAATGGCAAAGCTATCGTGCTAAATGGTAAAGGAACACTTAAAAATACGCGAGGACGTTCCCTGCTAAAGACAAAATACAAGCAGATTGCGTTAAGAATCTTAGCGCAGCATGGACCGTGTAGACACCAGCCACTAGGAGCCTCGTAGAGCAGTCATTTGGTGAGGCTGTCAGGGCAGCTCTTACTGGACAAGAGAGTGCCCCTCCCTGGCACTAGAGTCACATCAGGAGAGAGATCTAGAGGGACTGGCGGAGGCAGGCCAGCCACAAGACCTTCTCCATGACGCTGCACCAAAAAGAGGCCGTAATGGGAAAACAGAAGTACAAATTACACACAATTCCCAAGAGCTGCACCAGTGTAAATGCACAAGCTGATAGCAGTTTCTTAGATTTCTTCCCCCCTGTAAAAATCTTCATGCACACTTCACAAGTTCGGTGACTTTATGTCAAGTTCTTCAAAATACCAAAAGACACTGATAGACAAGCCAGCTCAAAGGGACAGACAGCGAGTAACAGTTCCCACTGGTGGTGCGATTTAGCACCTCACCAAGGACGGGATGAACCCTGCTTATTCCAAGAACAGATCGTTTAAAAAGCATCAGACTTTCTGGGTAGACATTGAAAATTCTCCCCTGACATCAGGAAACAGAAAGTCATTTCTGATATTTTCTACAACGAAGAAAGAATTAGTTAAGTGCACAATAATTGGGAAGAAAAAACCTAAAAGCACCGTAATTATGCATGATATGAAGTCCAAAATGCCCAACAAAAATGTATGCGGATTAACGAAAGTGACCTTAGCAAAATTCCTTCATTTAGTTCAAAATACCAAAATGAATTAGTTTCTTACCTCAGCAGCAATAACTAGAAAATAAAATTTAAAAATTATCGTTTATAATAATATCAAAAATAAAATCCAATATCTAGGCAAAACAATAAAATAAGCAAATGAGCACTGCACTGCACACTGCTTAGAATACGGATAAAAATTTCAAAATAGACCTAAATAAACGCGACTTCTTTGTGGGTTTAAACAACATCCTACTGTAAAATGTCAGTCTTTCCCAATTTTGCCTGGAGATTCAATGCGACCTCAATCAACATCTCAGGTGTATGTTCCTGTAGGTTAGGCGCTGGAGGGAGAGAGAGGGAAAGAGAGAAGAGAGGGGAGGGGTAGAGAGAAGAAAGGAGAGAGAGGGGAGAAGAGAGAGAGGGGAGAAAGACAGGGAGAGGCAGGGAGACGGAGAGTAAAAAGGAGAGAAAAGAACTGAAGTTAGGAAAACAACTTGACCAAACACGGAGGGCAGGGCCGTGAGGAACCCGTCCACAGCTGGCAAGAGCGAGGTGGAAGCTGGCAACCTTCACTCATGGGGATCGGGAAATGGGAGCAGAAGCGGAAGGCAGCGTGGAGGAGGAGGACTGCTCTCGGACGGTGGGGCAGGAGGCAGCAGGGACCCCTCTTGCCGTGGAGACCCCAGTGGCACAGATTCAGTCTGGTGAAGTTATCTGGGGCTCTGAAGTCTATCTGAGCCTTGCAACTTTCAGCGTAAGATAAGACATAGGCAGTGAATTGCAGTTAATTGAGCCTCCAAGCCTGATGGTAACTACCCATCTTCCCCCAGAGGCTGGCTGGTGCCAGACCTGCATGAGCGTGTTCCCAGAGGAGCTTGCCTGGGGCTCCTGGGAGCCAGCGTGGGCAACGAAAGCTGGGGTCCAGGCTGGGATGCAGACTGCTGGTCCCGAGCAGGAGGCGAAGCTGCAGCGGCGCGTGCCATGGTGCCCACCCCCCGGCCCCCACGCTGGGCAACCCTCCGTTCCCGCCAAAGTGACCTCCAGGGACTGAGAGGGTGGCACCTGCTGACTACTCCTCTTCCCCCACATGAGAGCCAGACATGTAGGGACTAGACCATTCAAACGCAGCCGTGTACATGGGGAATTTAGAAACTGGCCCTTCACGTCCGGGAAGGAAGCGCGAGCCGGGAGACCTGAGGAGACTTTATACCAATATCTCCAGTTAATCCCTGGAACAGAAACACACTGAGAAAATGTTTTTTTCAAACGCCCAACCCTTGAAAACAGGGAGATTAAAGTCTCCAGACTTAGGGACAACCCCATTCAAGGAGCCTCCCAGACAGCGAGAGCTTTTGCCTTTCTGTCCTTGGTTTCTAAATACTCTTAGGAAAAAACCATCCAGATTTACCACATTACGTGATTAAAATGCGCAACGTTCGGTGATAACAGCGACAATAGCAGAAGTCACAAGGCATAAAAAGAAACAGGAAGGGGTGCACCCCGTCCAAAGGAAAAGATACAAGCCAGGAGCGTCCCGGGAAAGGACGAGGACAGATCTGCTAGACGAGGGCTAGGGAATGACTGCAGCAGAGTTGCTCAAAGAACCGGAAGGAAACATGGGGAAGATGAAGAGGACATGGGAACGGAAACTGCGGGAGCTGATATAGAAAGCATGCCAGGGGGACGTACACACATCTGAACAGGCAGAAGAAAAAGTCCTGGTGAACTTGAGTGTGGGACGATTCGAATTGCTAAGTCTGAGAAGCAGGAATAAAAAAGGTCAGAGAAGAATGACCCGAGCCTGAGGCCCGCGGGATGCTCTGAGTGGACCCGTAGGCATGTGCTGAGCACCCAGAAGGAGGAGAGAGAAGGAGGGTGCAGAGAGAGAGCTTGAAGAAACAATAGCGGCCAACACTTCTCCGGTGTGATGGAAGGCACAGTACAAGCATCCAAGAAGCTCAGTGAATGCCAAAATGAACAGACTAAAGTGAGCCAATGGGGGCAGGACATAAACCGTCAGAAACACTTCTCGTGAGAACATCTGGCATCTTATTTGTTGTTGGTACAGAATACCCAACATTTAAAATTTAAGGGAGGAAAATTTTATTTTAGCTCCCAGTTCTAGAAGGTCCACACAGTCCACTCACGGGCAAGTGGCAGGAGTGGAAGCACATGGGGGAGGTCTAGTGGGAGAAAAACTCTTCACCTTGGGGCAGACAGAAAGCCAAAGGAAGGAGGAAAGGCAGAGCCTCCTTGCCAGCTCCTGTTCTAGGGACCTGGCCCTTCCAGGTCAAGCCTCAGTGGTCCACCCCTTTGGGCCAGGCTCCAACTTCACCCCACCTCCCAGCAGCACATGGCTGCGTAGGGCTCCCACTACATCCAAATACCCTGAGGTGAGGCTTTTGGGGGACATGCCAGCTCTGTCCCATAACATCATGAGAGCGGCAAGACAGCATCGACTCATCACATGGGAGAGACTCTCAGTAAGACTATGAGCAGATTTCTCACCAGGAAATTGGAGGCTGAGGACCCTGGGTTGGTAGTATACCGCATGCAAACAAAGAAATTTGCCAACAAAGGCTCCTATATCTTCCAAACAGTCCTTCCAAATGAGGGGGACATGACTTACACTGAAGCAGATACAAGCAAAAAAATCCACTGCCCTTAGATCTTGCCTGCAGGACTTCTCAAGGGAGCCTATGGGGAGAAAAGGAAGGATAAGGGACGGGGCTTTGAAGACAGATCAGGAAATAAATGTCTCAGTAAAGGTAAATACGTGCAGGATTGAAAGGACAGTTTGGGTACAACTTTGCTGTGTGATTCCCCTCTTTGCTTTCTGTGTGGATTAGGAGAACAACACAGTGTTACTCTGTTTTGTTGGTCACACAATAAAAATGTAATTCTGTGACATCAGTAGCTAAGATGTTTAGGGATAGAGCTGCGTGGTAGTAGTCTTTTATGCGATTGATGCTAAGTTGGTATAAGTTCAAATTAGATTATCATAGCTTTACGTTATGGTTTGGATCTGAAACGCCCCCGCCAAACCTAAGGTATTTGCATGTTGTGAAATATCTACAGATTTCATGTGCTATGTTAAGAGGTGGGGCCTGCCTGAAGGAGGCAGATACTTGGACTTGACTCAGAAGGGCCAAACCGCTGGGCTTGACTTGTATTGTGGTTTGGATCTGGAATGTCCCCCAAAAGTCTCATGTATTTGAATGTTATAGAATGTCTATAAAATCATGTGCTGTTGGGAGATTGGGGCCTCACCTGAAGGGATAGATTACAGGCATATAAATTGGATTACAGGCATGTAAATTGGATTATAGGCGTGTAGTGGGGGCTTACCACGCCTTCCAAACTTGGATCCAGAAGGGGCTGATCACTGGGATGAGACCTGGGAAGATATATAAGCCTCCGCACGCAGGAGAAAACCGCCACCGGCCTCTTTACATGACCATCCACGTCCTCTTCAGTTGCTTTGTGTTTGGCATAGAGAAATTAACAAGGAGCCTGTCAAAGTCACCAAGTCCTGACACCCCTTTCCTTTTGGGTGAGCTCAAGAAAACTTTCCTCACTGACACTAAATTCTCCACCGAGGGGCATCTGCGCCTGCCATATTCAATACATGATGTACAAAGCAAGAAATTGAGGTCAAAGTGAGCATGCCCGAGGACTCATTTGCTTCCTCAACTTCCTGTGGGAGTTCCCCCAGCAGAAGCCCCTTGCTCTGTTTGCCTGGGGCAGCACTGCTAGGGGATTCACCCTCAGCGGGCACCTCACTGGTGCCAGTCCTACACCTCTCTCCTCTCCAGACCACCCAGCTGGGCCTATCAGCTTTGCACCCACCGGCAGGTGAGCCAATTGCAGGCGGTTTCAGTGCCACATGGCTGGCCACCCGGTTGGCATGGGGTGTCATGGTGGGACACGGAGGAAAGGACAGCCTTTCGATGGGTTTTGCTGGGTCACTGGGAAAACGTGTCTCCTGGGAGAATCACTCCAGGTGATCTTACACCAAACTGCATGGAAAGCTCTAAATCTAGACAAGCTGAACAATGTCATCACGACCCCGGGCAACGCAGCAATTTCTAAGACAGCACAAAACCGAATACTAGACCTGATTCAGGTTAAGGATGTCAAGCATCAGCGTGAGAGCCCAAAGGACAACCCTGACAGAGCGGCAGGGCAAGCTGCAGGCTGGGGGCGTTTCTGCCTGCATTTGAGGCACGGAGGGCGAATGTTCAAGTCTCACTGCTTCCTTGATGGAAAAAATCAAACAGGCCAATCAACAGTAAGCAAAAGGCTTGAACAGGGAGTTCAAAACTCAGGTGCCCAATGGCTGAGGGAAGGCGGCCGACTTTAGGAGTCACCAGGTGAGCGCATTTTAAAGCTGTCAGGTCAAAAAAGGACGCAGGTAAAACCAAACGAAGCCCAGCAAGAGAACGTGAAGGGAAGTTTCTTGTCCCCAGGACTCGTGCGTGGGCAGCCAGGCCAGGTGTGGGGTGCATGGAGCTTAGTGTGGGTGGATCAGGTGGCACGTAGGAACGGGGTTGGACCGAGGAGGACAAGGTGGGGAGCCTCGGAGGTTCAGCGAGTGGCGGGGACCACAGGTTCACGGTGGTGGGGCCCCACTTGGGGTCGGCTTTGTTGTCATTAGTTGGCAATTGCCAGACCTGTAAAGTTGTTACGTCGGGGCCAGAGAAATCAGGTTGCTAAGGCCAAGAAGGTCAGTGAGGCCACGGAGGGATGAGTAGCAGCTGTCTCTAAGCCAAGGTCATCCACAGGAAGTCAAGCCCTGGGGGTGGGAATGGCCAAAAAGCCCAGCCCAGGAGCCACGGCCTGGGAATCCCACAGGAACCACAGCTGTGTTCATCCTTAAATGGCTGAAATTTTAGAAACTGACAGCACAGGGCCTGAATGAGTGAGGAGCAGCAGGAACGTGCCACGATAGCTTCTGGGAGCGGGTGTCCTACAAAACATTAGAGGATGACTCCGCAGTGGCCATGAGAAATGAGCTCGGCACAGCTCTTCCCTAGTGACGGCCAACAGGCAGGGGACAGGCCGGCACCAGAAGACGTGCCGCAAGGCCACTGAGTGAAAGGTCTCGGGTGAACAGGAAGCCATCTTTCCTGGCAGCTTCCCAGCCGCCCTCCTGGGTCCCCATGGCCCCGGGAGCTCTTAGGCCTTGGGCAGTGAGAGCCACCAGCTCCCCCTTTCCAGAGCCACCTGTTTCCATATCTGTGCAAGGTCTGGGTGTGTCCTCCACGCGGGGAACTTGAGCTGGTCTCAGAAGACGGAGCTTCACTTTAAAGCTCCTGAAGCTTGCGTCTGTCTTGAGGTGGCCACGTTGCTAGGGCAACCAGGGGTCATTGTGGTGTTTGGGTCATCCTCGAGCTGGGCATCCACAGATCAGGGAACATCATACTGGTAAATGACGCCAGCGTGTGGCACTGCAGGGCGTGACCAGGTCACGCGCAACCCCACAGCTGCACCGTGTGTCTTCTCCATGCTGCACAGCGCTGTGTGAGGGGGCCCAGACCCCCCGGGGTGCTGGCTGTGTGACACTACGTGTATATGCTTAGAAAAGAAAGTCAGCGGGGCCCAGTGGCACAGGCCAGCCATTCCAGCACTCCGGGAGGCTGAGGCAGGAGGATTTCAAGTTTCAGGCCTAGCTTGCGTGAGTCAGTAATTTAATAAGACCATGTCTCAAAATCAGAAATAGAGTGAGTGGTAGGTCAATGTGAAGGCCTGGGTTGGGTTCTTTAGTATGAAAGAGAGAGAGAAAGAGAGAGAGAGAGAGAGAGAGAGAGAGAGAGAGAGAGAGAGAGAGAGAGAGGAGGAGGAAAGAAAGCAAATCAAATGCCAAGGAAAGGAAAGAAGGGTAGAGGTTATGGGCTACCCATGAGAAGAGGGCAGCGTTTGGGGGTGAGGGTGGGCGGAGCCTGGGGGCCCTGGTTACTCACCCCTGCACACATGACTAGCTCGCTGCACCCCGGCCCTTCGGTGGCCATCTCTGGCCTCTGCTTGTTTAGAAGGACGGAGGAGAGAGGGTGCACTGGAGCACCAGGAATCCAGGACGCCCCGTGTTCGTTAGCTTAGCTCACTGGGTTCACAGTCACTGCCAAGATGCTCAGAGTCCAGCTTGCTGGCCCGACGATGGGGGGACTATTGTGGATGTGGTTCTATCGCAATACTTAAGAAAATTTAATTATGCGTTCATCAAAAGGATCCAACACTAATCAAAGTTGAATCTGAAAGGATAAAGAAGGTGTGCCATTTGGTTTTTGTTTTCCGTGGCTTTGGGACCAATCTCAGACTCCCACACTCGGCCAGGGCTCTGCCACTGAGCTACAGCCACTTCTCAGAAAGATCTTTCAGAATGCATGATTCTAATCAGTTGAATAATAATTTTTAAAAACCAAAGCTCCTCAGAGAGCCTGGAGTTACCTTCTCAGGGGTAAGAGCAGCTCTACAGGGCCAGGGGAGCACACAGTGAGTCCTGCGGTCCCCGACATGACAAGAACGCAAATCCTGCCTCCCTGTCCCATCGTCCCAGCTCCCCTGGGCTGTGCCCCAGTGGCCAGGCACGTGCACTGTCCTGGGAATTCCGGCACCTAGGCAGAGGGAAGGCCCTGCAGATCTACAGGGACCCACGTGCGTGTGAACAGGGCCTCATCCAGACCTGGCAGTAGGGCCTGAGGAAGTCGGCAGATGCCCTCCTCACAGGGGCAGTGCCACCCGGCACCACAGCCACCCTGGGCTGGGCCAGGGCAAGTTGCAAGAGGCAAATCTCAGGTACATCGGGAGCACCTGTGTCCTTGGGTAGTCGCCAGAGGATGCATTTTGTGGAGAACTAAGGCACTCTGAAATTAAGCACTATGGAGGTTTGTACACCCTGTCACACGCATGCTCAACATGCCACACATCATCCACGCTATGTGCGCTGTTCAGATGATGACATGAGGGACCTGCACCGGGCCACCGGAAGGCCCTGGGTTAGTCCAAAGGAAGCAAATGGGAATCAAGCCCAGCCAATCACAGGCAGCCAACAAAGCCTTAGTCAGCTGATTGGAAACTTTCCACCCCAGGACAGCCCAAAGCTGTAGGGTCCCAAGCAGTAGTTTCTCTACTCCCAAACCTACCCTACGGCTTTCCCTTTGAACCACCTCCCGTAAACCCAGGCGGCTTGTAGCCTGGGGCATCCTGATTCATGAAAATGGTCAAATAAACCAGTCAGTCATGGTGGTTCTGGGGACCAAGCTCAGGGCCTTTGCCCCAAGCTACTTCACCAGCCCATTTTCATTTTTGGTTTTGAGACCAGGCCTCAGTAATTCACTAACTTACTCAGGATGAACTCAAACTTGCAATGCTCCTGCCTCAGCCTTCCAGAGCCTGTAGACTTGTGCCTCTGTGGCCACCTTCAAATAAACCCTTGAAAACTGTAATAAACCTAAGTCTTTTCTTCTAAAACTGAGCAAAGCACGAGTCCCCGAGGGGACTGTCCCCTCCTCCAATTACGCACAGCTCCTTGACACCCTAAACGCTGGCCTCTGCAGTGGGCAGGATCAGGGCTGCAGAGGTGACCATACAACCCTGGGAGCCGGGGACCACGCTGCCTCTCTTGGAGAAGGGGCACACGTGTCTGATGCTTCCCGTCAGCCAGTCAGGGCTGATGCAATCACAGGGGTCCTTATGAGGGTGGCAAGAGGTCAGAGAGGGACTGTAAAAGCAGAGGTAAAGCCAGAGGTAATCTGACAGTCACACCATGGTCTTTGAAGATGGGAAACTACCAAGCCACCGGACAAACGCAGATGGCCTCTAGGAGCTGCCAGTGCCGTGGAAACCAGCCCCCACCTCACCCCAGACCTGGGAGAGGGTCAGGACTCATTTTGGACTCTGAATACGAAGCTTTAAGTCTATAAACACATGCTGTTTTAAAGCACTAGACTAGCAGTGGTTTCCTACAGCAGGAACTGAAACCCCAGGCCACCTCCAGCACCCATCCCCACCCCCATATCGTCCACCCTCCCTTCCTGCCCAGCTCCCAGAACTTAACTGCTGCCCCGAGCACCCTGCGTGAGAGTCAGCCCTGCGCCACCACCAACACCTCGCAGGGCAGGCTGTGCAGCGGGTGTAGACCGGCCTGGGCTAACAGAGCAGCTTCTCCCAGCCAAAAAGAGTGGGGGCCCTCGGGTCCCAACAGCAGTGCGGGGGAACGGACTGCAATTCCGCTCCACTGCCGTGGGAGGCTCTGCAGAATCTTCCAATTAAAGGTATTTTAATTACTCCGGGCCCCACGGCCCCCCTTGGTCTCCACCATCTGAAGAGGAGAGTGCCTGAATGGGATTCGGCCCCGTGCGGCCCGGGCCTCCGCGGCCTACCTGAGCAGGCCAGCCTTCCCCTCGGAATGCACTTTAATTACGCGCTGCTAGTCACAACACTTTACATCTGAGGAGGAAATTGTCTAATCCCTTTAGTGACAATTAAAAGGAAGGCTTTGCCTGCAGGTCATCGGAGAGCATCAGAAACATTGCACAGCCTCTAATCCCGTTATCTGCCTTCTCTCTTTATTACTTCCAAAACCTTATCAAGGAGGCCGGGAAGCATTCAGAACAGCCAAGGCCTGATGGGTATCTTGCAAGAGCTGGAGCCCATCCAGCCAGCGGGCAGGAGGCTTTACACCTACAGGTTTGTGGACACGGGCCAGCAGGGGACAGGAGAACACCCCACAGACTCCTGTGTCCCACAGCTGAAGGGGCCACAGACACGCGGGGCACTCAGGGGAAACAGGTCAGGGAGAGGCTGGTGTCTACGGAGGGCAGGTGCAGCCAGGCAGGTGCCAGGGGGCCACCAGCACCCTCTCCGGCATTCACAGAGGCAGGGAGGGCAGGACACCCTGAGACCGGGGGAAGGGCCCCCCTCACAGACCACGGCCCTGCACTGGCTTGATGACGTCAGCACTCCTGTGAGAAAGGGAGTCTGGGTGCTTTTCCTAAGAGGACAGTATGTCGGTGGCTTGAGGGTCCCAGGGAGAGCGGAAAGGTGGGGCGGGGCCTCAGCCCGAGTTCAGGGTGTCCTGAGGTGTCACGTGGCTTCCCAGACCCTTTGGGCCGCTCCCTGCCTCTGTCCCTGCTGGAGGCAATGTGCATGGTCATCACGTGGAGCCCAGAAGCTGGCTGCAGCCGGAGCTCCCCCTGTAAAGGGAGTGTGGACAGGTCCAGAGCCCCAAGGGCCAGGGCAGGGGCCACGCAGGCCTGTTGGTGAGAACACGGGCTTCGCTGTCAAGAAATTGTCACTGCTTCCTTCTAGGTGCCAGGTTCCAATCTGCTTTTGATTTGGGACCAAGAAACACTTTCTCAGTGGGGCCTGGAGACAGGACCTGGGAGGTGCCCAGCCCCTGGGGTCCCAGGCAACAGGGCAGCCGGACACCAGGACCCCTGTCCTGTATCCTACCCACCAGCGCTAGAGGGAGACACAGGACTCTGTACACAGCTTCCTACAGTGGGGTGAGGGGACCCATACACAAGACCCTTTCTGGAACCAACCATCCCGCTACAAGGAAAGCAACATTGAGGATTCCTGCTTCCTGGAGTCTACACCTTGGGGTGATGGTCTCCTCTCATCCCATTAAAGCTCAGCATCAGAGCTCTGCAGGAGCCTGAGCTCAGGCCCCCTCATCCCCAGATTCCTAGCCCCAGCTGGTTGATAGAAGCTCAGAGCCAGCAGCACCCTGGGCTCACCCTTTATGGGGCTTTGAGGTGGTCTGTCCCCTCCACAGCCACTGTTAAAATCGATCAATGCCAGGATGCCGTGAGCAGGAGACGAGGCGGTGAGGGCCCACACTGGCTCACAGGAATGAGACGCATCGCTAGCAGCAGGCCCACACCCTTGCCCTACCTCCTCCGGCTCTCCCACCGCATTCCCTCGCGGCCCAGTGAGACCTCCTGACCCTGAACCCCCAGCTTCCCGACCCTGAGCTGAGCAAAGTGCTGTCCTTCACAAGCCACCCAGCTCAGGGCCTGTGGCTCCAGCGGGAGGTATACCAAGACAGGGCTGGCTGCCTGATTTTAGAAAGGAGAACAGACCACCAGCACCAGCCCACCTGCAGAGAGTCCTCCAGTCCTAACTGCCCATGTGGGAAGTTGAGGGCGCAGGGGCCATCTATACACTCCTCATCCTCTGGAAACTCAGCACCTTATGAACAACTATTATCAGATGCCAACTGTTAATCGTGGCATGTCACCTTCTGTGGATTAAGAAGCACATCGCATGTTAGGAGAGCACCTCCTAGGCAGGTCTGGGTGGACCATGGTGGCCTGGCCTCCAGAAGTGTATGTCAGAGGGTCCCAACCCATGGACCGAGGTCTGTGGCTTGCTCGGACCTGGACTGCACAGCATCGGGTGGACAGCAGGCCGGCCTGCAGAGCCTCCTCTGTGTTTACAGCTGCTCCCCGTCACTCGCCTGACCACCCGAGCTCTGCCTCCAGTCAGAGCAGCGGCAGCATTAGGTTGTCACGGAAGCAGAAACTCCACTGTGAGCTGCGTATGCTCCTTGTGACGGTCTGATAGCCGATGGGGACTGGAAGGGTGATGCTGGCACCATCCTTCCCAGACCTGGGCTGTGAATATTGTCTTCCATGCCACTGGTCCCCCATGCCTAAAAGCTTGGGGACCGCTGCGGTCTCTGGTCCCTGCCCCTTCCTCCCCGGTGCTGGGCCCTATTTGGCTTCCTGGCCACCGTGAGCTCAGCAGCTCTGCTTTACTGTGTCATTCTGCCGTGACGCTCCCACCCTGGAGCCAGCCGACCACATGAGCTGAACCAGCCTGCCCTCCTGCGGGTTGCAGGTGTCAGGCATCACGTCCCAGCAGTGAGAAGCTGGTGAATGCCAGTGCCAGCCTGAGGTGAGCAGGTGGCCAGACCACGCATGAGAGAAACCCCAGGCAGGCAAAGCTCAGTACCAGGTACGGAAAGAGGCCAGCGTGGAAACTGGTCAGATTCTGAGGGCCACGCGCTTGTAGACATATGGTTGACCCCCGTTTTCTTTCAGACAACAGTTTTCAAAGCTCTCAGTGCACACTCATGGGCCGCCTGCAATGGTGGAGGCATCTCATGCAGAGCAGCTGCTGAGGGTCTGCAGACCCCAGAAGAGGCCAGAGTTTCTGCCTTCCCAGGCCACACACATTGGTGTGCTGCAAGACCGGCCCCCACCCATAATCCACCTCTCAGCCAGGCCCAGCCTCTTAACAGTACACTAAACCCACAGAGAGTTTACAACATCCGAACACACGAGGCGTCATGTACCCAAACCATAACAGAGGGCATGGCAGAGGCCCGGCTGGAGAACAGCTGCTCCCAGCCTGGCCAGGCAGGAAGCAGAGAGCGAGCGAAGGGCAGAGCTAGTGAGGAAGTTACACCCTTCCGGGTCAAGCCCCAGCGTCATACCCTGCCAAGCAGGCCTATGCCCTAGCAGAACAGGAAATCGAAGGATTTAACTGCACTAACTGAATCACTTTCAGAGCATGAGGTTTTGGGAGGAACATTCCAGATCCAAACCATAACAGACCACATTCCCTGCAGAGCACGTTCTCACCTCCCAGACCTGTCCTTTGACACCACCACTGGGCCTTCCTTACCTTCACAGTCGGGTATTGTGATAATCATCAAGGTGCACTTGCTTCTGTCCCTGGACAAACCTCCAAGTTCAGTGCTTGGGGGATCCCTGCCCCCAGGTGAGAACGCTGAGCTGTCACATCACAGAGACAAAGGAAGGGCTCCAACGGGCCTGTCTGACTCCAGAGCCGGTGTGTGTTGGAAAAGAACCCACCCACAACTGGGCAGTAACTCGGAAGGAGCCCCCGGCAGTCATGCCGCTGTTGTCTGCCCTGGCAGGCCTGCGTGAGGCAGTCCTCAGCCTGGCCGGCTCTCCACTGTTGGTTAGAACCCAGGTTCTGGAATTACTTGTCCAGCTGTGAATGTTCTCCCAGCAGAGATGCCAAGGACTTGTGTCTGGCAGGACAATGACCCACGGGTTGGGACTGCGTCGCCCCAGGGCACTGTCCCCAGCTCGCTTTAATTTAGCAGCCTGGCTTCGCCTGGCAGCTCCTGGCCCACCACACTGGCATCTGATCCTCACCCTGCCCTCTGGCTGGGTCTCCTGATCTTGCCAGCTCCCTCTTCAGGAGGTAAGTTAATCCCCAGGTGTCCATGCTGTGGGTGGGCCAGTGTGTTCTTAACTTTTAAAAAGCTAGGCTTTGATGGCTCCTACCCCCACAGGCCGCACCTTGTACCCCTGGTGAAGAAGCATCTGGCTGCAACCTCCATTGTGACCCAGTTCAGGGGTGACTGACTCTCCCAGGCTGCTGGACGGTGAATGAAAGGACAGATGAATGAATGAATGACCGCCTGGCTGATCAAAAGCACCTGTTTCTTTGTGCAGCTCAGAGAAGCGGCAACTCAGCCCCCACTTCCCTAAGTGACCTTGTGTTTTGTTTTTGTTTTGGGAAACAAGGTCCCTCTCTGAAGTCCTGACTGGTCCTCAGCTCACTCTACAGCCCTGGCTGGTCCAGGACACTGGGCGGTCCTCCTACCTCAGCCTCCTGAGTGCCGGGATTACAGCCATGTGCCACCACACCAGCGCCAGACACGTCTTCTCCCTGGGCCTGAGTTTCCCCACCCACCTGTCAACGGGCAGAGCAGGAAGGTGAGGCCAGGCGCCCCTCCCAGCCCTGGGTCTCCAACTGTAGGCCACCCCTGAGGAATGGATTCCCAGATAGATCAGTGGTCGTCCAGACACTCCAGGACATGAACATTAGAAGGAAAAGAAAAAATCGAACAGCTCAAAAACAAAGGGGCAGCCCTGCTGCCAGAGCCAGAGCCAGGCTATCAGGAAGCAGCAGATGGAACCACGTGATTCATATTTATTCATGAGGCGGGTCCTAGGGGGAAGGACAGGGTCTCTCCCTCCCATCTGCAGTGGCCAAGGGCCAGGAAGGGTAAGTCCGCGGCGACCTGAGCAGCGCTTGTCTTCCCCACCTGCTCCTTCAGAAAGACACCTCCAGCCCGGGTCAGTCTGGACGATCAGCCCTGCAAGCAGGGGCCAGGTGGAAGAAATCCGCTGTGCGGTGTGGAGGGCAGGGAGGCAGAGGCCCTGTTCCCCCTCCTTAGGGTGAGGAGTTCCTGTAGGACAGAGGGGGGCTGCCCCAGAGGCTTTCTAACACCAGCCATGGCATCTATTTCCCTGTCAATGCGGGCTGATTCGGGGCCTCTGGGACTCCTGCAGTTCTTTTCTACAGAATTTGCATGGCAATGATTAGAGCCTGCAGGGGCCCGGGAGCCAATTTTTGAGCTGTGAGCTTCTAGGAGTCTGGCCAGAGTGAACTTCATCCTGTCCCAGGCAAAGCCTCCCTCCCCCACACAGATCCCACATCCACTTCAAAATGAAAAGAAGAAACATTAATAAAAATCAGAAGGATCACCAGACCCAGCACTTAGCATCGCCGCGACAATCAAAAACCCGTAAGAATATCTCACAGAAGAGCTCAGATTACGGAATTCTGTCCCCAGGAAGCTGCTGGCTTTCTTCTTCAAAGCCTGGCTGAATCAAAGTCTCCAGGGGAAGAGGAGTGGGTGGGTGATGGAATCGGGGCTTCCTGGCGTGTTAATAAGTATTCTGGGGAAACAAATAGGCGTCCTCCATGGTGACAAGGGCCTCTCGCAGCAGGGACGAGTCCAGGTCAGCTCAAAGTCTACACGCTGTTACAGGTGGAAGGAATCACAGTCTTGTGCCAGGAAACTGAGGCACGGTTGAGTAGGAGTAGCCAAAGCCGGGCCTGGCCACATGTCACCCCATGTAATACTTGCCACAGCTTTAATTTGCTGACATGACAATTCCACCCGTGTAGGGACAGTCTGTAAATGTCAAGTGAGCATCAGAGAAAAAGGAAAATTGTCTACTCAATCTGTGAAGAGCCCAGGGCCAGCTGCTCCTCACAGCGTCTGTCGCACCAAGTACCTTGTGGACTGTGGTCCACAGGCTTAATTACTAGTGCTCCACGGAAACCCGGCAGGGAGGGTGTAACGTGTGCTCAGAAACAGGCTAGGACAGCCCCCTGGGCCTGCTAGGCCCCAGCCAGGGACCTGGATGCTCTCTGACCAAGCATCCGCACTAGTTGCTGGGATCACACATCCTTGCTAGGAATCCTGCTGGGACTCGCCTGTCAAACACTCACAGTGTACATGAGAGGACCTTGTGTTAATGGAGCAGGAAGGCAAGTCCCAGGTTCCCCGGCACTTGTACCCCAGATCTGGAGACCAGCACGGGCGAAGTTCCCATGCCTGGGAAGGGGCTGCACAAGGCTCTGGAGGGCTCTGGATGGGTCCAGGCCTGTCCTGGAGGAACTTTCCCCTCCTCACCCTGACATGGGACCCTGCTGTGAAGATTTCAGCCACCTCTTGACAGCCAACCCAAGCACATGAGATCCGCTGTGCCTCCCGGACAGTGGCAGGTGACCGACTGCACCAAAATCTTACTGGGACATTCCTATAACACAGTAAAATGACACTTGAATTTTCCTGGAGAAAGAAGTAGCCAAGACCAGCCAATAAATTTCACACAAACAAGAAGAATGTTGGAAAGAAGACTTTGCACCTCAAACACAAGGCTGTGTTGTCACTCAGCCCAACAGCAACATGGCAGGACAGGGTGGCGAGTGGGGTGGCGTGTAAAGGAATTGGACTTCAAGCAAACAGAGTTAAGTGAACATGGCATTCCAGGGGAGGGAACTGGCTTATGTGATGCATGCCCACAAAAATCTGATGTGCGACCATCTAGAGAGAAATAAAATCTAACCCTGATTGCAGAGCCAAACTTGGAGGGCGCAAAACGTTTAAGGAGAAAAAGTGAAAAATAAAACCATGAAGTTTAGAACAGAACATGTTGACTTCATCTCAAAGTGAGAGAGGTCCTTGAGAACACAAGGATGCAAACTTAAAGAAATAGTTTGTTTATTAAAGGACACAAAGAAGAGAGACTACAAGGTGAATACCAACAATTCAGGGGCAAATCCCAGCAGAGTAAACATTTCATCGCCACATACAGCAGTTAATGTCCTTAATGCATAAAGTGCTCTTGGAAAGGAAGGAGAAAACAAAATAACAACAAAATTGCCAATGCTCAAGGAGGAGGCTGGGGCATTTCATAAAAGGAGACATTCTCAGTGGAAACACCTTTAGAAACACTTTCAGGAGCTAGCCAATGCTGTAAATTGACACAATGAGCTCTTTTCTATTTTTTTATTTTCTTTAAAAGGGTCACTTACCCTAAAGTAGCTTCTAGAACATGCGTGGTGTCTTAGTTACTCTCTCGTTGCTGGGACAGAACACCAGACACTCACAACTTTAGGGAGGAAAGATCTATTTTGGCTCACGGTTTTGGAAGGTCACAGTCCTTTCCCAGATGGGAGGCTGGACATGGTGAAGCCAGAACTCCTCACAGCATGGCAGAACACAGCCAAGTCTGAGAGCAAGGGTGGAGATACTCCCCCAGGTCAAGTCCCAAGCACCTGCCCCTTCCAGCCAGGCCCCATTTCCCAAGGGCGCACAGTATCCACAGGTACGTCAGGCTTCCAGGGGACACTCCGGATCCAAACCACAACTCGTGGCAAGGGTGTTGGAGGAAGAACTAAGGAAAGAGAAATGTCCTGCAGGAACAGAGTTGGCACTGCCCACCAACACTGCTGACCACTGTTTTGTTATAGGACACTCTCACTCTAAGGGAGCAGTCACTGCAGTCTGGTGTTCCATGCCAGTGTCCTTTAGGCCCAGAAGCCCCATGGGTGAGGCACTCAAGGCTTGTCTGTATCTCGCCCTTGGTTTTATCCAGAAATGTCATCATCAGCCATGACGTCCCACAGCTTGTAACAGTGAATGTCACAGCCATCGCTGCAGCCTGAACATGCTCTCCCTCAAACCTGCATGCAAAGTCTCAACCCCCCAGTGAGACGGTATTAGGGGTGGGGCTGCCAGGGGGGTGACTATGTTATGAAGGCAGAGCCCTTCCGAGGGAATCAAGGTTCTCTTAAAAGAGGCCCAGGGTGTCCTCCATGGCCCCACAGTGGAGGACTAGTAAGAAAGCACCCAGACACCCAGTCTGTTGATCTTGCTGTTGGGCTTTCAGCCCCCAGAGCCAAGAGAA
The DNA here is from genome assembly GCA_004027205.1 of Ctenodactylus gundi. NCBI lineage: Eukaryota > Metazoa > Chordata > Mammalia > Rodentia > Ctenodactylidae > Ctenodactylus > Ctenodactylus gundi. Next base: position 79,900 of record PVKB01002723.1, on the reverse strand, counting down.
GTAAACTTCTGTGGTAGGTAGTCAAGGCAGCTCGAGTGGATGAGACTGCAATTAACCTGGGGACACTATGTATCCCTGGACTTTACCTCATAGGGGCTCAAACAAACCAAGCCCAGGCTCAACCCTTGGGCATCTTAGAAAACGGGAAAACAACTTTCTCTGTGCTTGTAGAAGTCAACAGTTCCCACTATGGTTACCTGCCTTGGACATGCAGCCCCATACTGCCAGGGTCTCTTGGAAGCTGCCTTTCCTGTGGTGCTTCTTGGCAGCTCTGGGGATCCTACCGGTGAAAGGCTCGTCTGGGTAAGCGTGAGAGGCAGACAGGATACCATCTTCTCCATCCAGTGGAGACAGGCACAGCTGGAAGGAGAGGTGCAATCTCTTAGTGGGCTCAGTGGGTTTCTGGGAACAACCTGGGCAAGGGCAGCTTTGTCCCCAAGCTGCAGACCCCTTTCCTTTCCACCAGCTCAAAAGTGCCTGGTCTTGGGATTGTAAACATCCTTCTCCAAACCTTCAAGTCATTTCTGTTTTCCTTAATGGACAAGGAGAGATCTGAGTCCACAAGAAGAGCCTTTACCAAACATACAATGGGTGCCAGCAATTGTGGCAGAAGTGGCCACCTAAGGCAGATGTGCCCCTCAGGGAGCACAGTCCCACCACATTCACTTAAGGATCATACTCAAACATGGCTCTTAAGGGAGTTCTGCTGGGATTTGGAGGGCTCAAAAGAAGTGTTATATCATGACATCCCTTGTACCCAAGAGGGCAGCCTGCTGGGATTTGGAGGTACTCGATAAAAGTGTTTCATATCATGGTGTCCCTTGTACCCAAGATGGCAGCCTGGCTGCAGACAGCCCATCCCTTCCAATAATGCCTCATATGGAGAATCTGCTTCTGCCCATCCTGTGCCTCATACAGGATTGAGACTACACTGCTGTTGCCAAGGTCATGCCCTTGAGCCTGTCACTGCCCAACTTAAGGTCAGTTATAACATCCGTGCTTGTCACTTTCCTGTCACTGAGACTAAACACTCAGCACCTGAACGTAAAGGAAGAGAAGTTTATCTGGCTCACAGTTTCAGGGGTTCAGTCCATGGCTGGTGGCACAAGGCAGAAACATCATGGCAGAAGGATGTGGTAGGACAAACATGGTCACCGCTTGGTGGCTAGAGAGCAGAAAGAGAAGAGAGGAACAGGGGGCAAGCCTCTACCCTTCCAGATCACACCTCAGTGACCCAACCTGGCCCCACCTCCAAAAGTGAGACTCCTGGGTATGTTTTAGATCTGAGTCATAATAACTTGTAATGACAAATCCTGGTCAGACACTCTTGAACTCGGTGTCCTGGGCAACATGCCGAGAAAGGACACCCTCAGCTACTTGTATATTCTGATCTGGCTGCAGAGAGGACTGTGGGCCATCCCCATAAGTCCAGCAGAGCACCACTCTCCGACTGGCCCCTACTTCCCCAGGCCCTCCTCTATGGAGCTGCGTACTTAGATTCTGTTCCTTTCTCAGGCACAGCCTAAAGCGTCGAACCTTGTGCATTGGGCCCACACATTAGGGCCACACTGGGACCCACTTGGGCAGATTCTGAGCACAGCTCACCACTCAGAACCTGATGATGCAAGTGAGTTTATTTCAATCTGAGCCCTTGGGTCCATACCCGAAAACGGGACTCACAGCAGTGTTCACAGAGGACCTGCAGGATGAATCATGATTTTATGTTGCTTCTGACCTTTCTCCCAGCACGAAAGGGACATTTGGTGCATTTGTGGTGCTGGCATAGGCTTGGGTCTTGCTGTCACCCATCCCTTGGGTGGCACTGTTGGGTAGCTCTCTGCTCCCTCTGATTGCAGAAGGCCTTTTTCATGAGTGTGTTTGGTTTCACTGTCGTGGTTGCCCCCATGTCCTGAATCCACTCAAAATGTTGACCTTGGAGAAGAGCTGGAAGTCACACGATGCCAGATCCAGGACGCAGGTAGATGAGGATGACATGGTGCCCCGTTTTTATGAGTCTGCCTTTCCGTTGGATGGCACTCGGCCGCAGCACCCACTGGGTTTTGGTCACTGCTAGAAAAGGTACTCAGGAAGGAGGATGTCCAGAACCGTCTCAGAGACTGGCAAGGCCAGTGGTACATGTGTTTGAAGAGGGGAGGATTCTGAGGGAGCTTCGTGGCAACATGGGTCTTACTATAGTATTTAAGCTTTATTCCCCCTATGTTTCTCCCACCTCTCATGTTCCTCACACACTGCTCTATCTGTCCCACAATTCCTAGAGCTCCCGGAAGACAATGCGGAGGCCTGCAGCCCACCATCGTCACTCCTCCCAAACCACAAGAGGAGAAACAGAGATAAGAAAGTCTCAGAAGCCTGTGGGCACCTAATCTTGTCTTCCTGTCCCCTTCCCTGTGCCCTCCCCTGAATCACCCGTAGCCAAAGAACCTTGCATCTGGGTCTCCCTCAGATCCTGCCTGGAAGGTCGCCAGCCATAAGCAGTTTGTGCTGTAGTGGGGCGTCCACCTTCCTGGTCTGCCCAGGAATGAGACTTCTTAGGCGCGGTCACTATGGTCTTTTCTACTTTGTCATGGACACATGGAAGGAAGGAAACTCCTCCCTGGATATTTTGACAGAGGTGGAATTAGAAAAACAGAAGCACCATACAGGAGAGCTGCCCTCACTCAGGGACAGCTCACGGGCTGAGGACACTGGAGACCCCTGCATGCCAGAAAACAGCATCTAGGGACACAGGAAGGGTCTGCACATCATGAGAAGGTGGGGCTTCCTCCAGGAACACAGAGATAGCTTAATATCTGGGAAATCGAATGGCATAGCTCACTGTGTTAACCAACCAAAAGTGAAAATCTGGATGATTATCTCCACAGATGCAGAAAAATCACTTAGATGTATGTTTAAGTCCATTTTTAATGGGAGCATGCTTAATAACAAAAAGATTGGAGAATTCTTGCCTTGATTTTGTGTGTGTGTGTGTGTGTGTGTGTGTGTGTGTGTGTGTGTGTGTGCGTGTGTGTGTGTGTTGGCAGGATCCCGGCTGCCATTGTTGAGTTTGTTTGAACTGCCTCTGTACATAAACAAGAAACAGGTAACAACAGGATTGGGAACCAGGAGTGTATAGTCAGCTTTGCTGTTCCTGGACACAACACTGGACACCCTCAACTTATGGGAGGAGAGGTTTAATTTGGCTCACGGCTTCAGGGGATTCAGTCCATGGCCAGCTGACTCCAGGTCAGGAACATCAAGGTGGCAGGGTGTGGGGAGCTAAGCTGGGTGGTGTATGGTGGCCAGGAAGCAGAGTGGGGGACAGCGCGAGAGAGGAAAGGGCAGGGAACAGATGTGGTACCCAAGGCCTCCCCCCCAGAGCCCTCCCAGACACACCCAGATGTGTACTTCACATCCTTGGCACATCCTGAAGCCAGTCACATTGACATTGCACCCTAATCGGCAGAGCAGTAAAGGAGAGACCTCCCGGTAGTCTGCTAAGACCTCCACAAGGCACTCCTTCTGTCAACACATACTCATTACTCACGCCTTTGTAAAACTGTCACAATTGAGCAGAGAATCTTTTTTCCCAGGGGACATCTGGAAATATCTGGGGATATTTCTGGTTTTCCAAACTCTGGGGAGAGGTGGGAGAGGCCAGAGATGCCACTCAGCATCTGCAAAGTCCAGGACAGCCACCTGTGACAGGAGTTGGTTTGGCCCCACAAGTCACTGTGACCAAGGTTGAGAAGCCCTGATGTAGGGTGATAATTCTACCACAGAAGTAAGTAGGAGACAGTCAGAAGTATGTGGAACTTAAATCACAAAACGAAAGCTGTCTCTGTCATCTGCCGGTATTCACAATGTGACCTTAGGCGGGTCTTTCCACCACGCAGAGATTATTTTTTCTCACTCATAACCTAAGGCCATGGCATAAAGTCAATGGGGCCCTACTCACCCGGGGAAAGCCAGTGAACTCCCAACAGCAAGGGATTTGAGTTCAAGCCCTAGTGCCACAGGAAAAAGCTAGAAGGAGGCTAATGTTGTTGCAGGAAGCACAGACAGAGGTCCAGAAGGCCCACGGCCTGCAGGTGGGCCCACTTGCAGAAAGACCACCGCATCTGTGCACTGCAAAGCAGCCTGGGCTCTGCCGTCAGGCTCAGCGGAATCAACCGTGTGAGCTGAAGGCTGGGTAGGTATCCCAGCCACTTCTCCTCTGCCAGATCAGCAGCACAGCTTTCCTGACTCAACAGGTCTTCGGGGAACAGGCAGAGGGTGATGGAACACTGTAGCACATGCAGAACCCAATCCTACAGTCGGTGAGGGGCTGACGGACAGGTGCGGCGAAGGTGAAGTCGGTACACGCTGAGTCGCTGCTGCAGGTGGCACTCTGATGGCTCCAGGTCCTGGGACAGATGGCACAAACTGCTTGGGGGCGGGGGGGTGCTGGGTCATGAGGGCCAAGGGACTCCTGTGACTTTGACATTCTATCCTCTGCCGGGTAGAGAGAAAACCGAGCCCACCCCACCTGGGGAAGGAGCAGGTGCGGATGTGAGAAGCATCAGACCTCCAGTCCCACCCAGGCTTTGTGGAAGGGTCTCCGTTTTTAATAATCTGGTCAGTTGGCAAACACTGACTGCTTCCAGCTGACAGGAAGAAAAACACTTAGGTTGTAGGTTGAGAAAGGACCTTAGATATAGGTTTGTGCCCATTGCATCAGTAGCTTTGCAATCATTCTTCACATTCGTTTGTAGAGTTCCAGCATTATAAATGCCCCTGAAGCCCCTTCTAATGTGTCCTAATCTCGGAGGCAGAGCCCAGAAGTAAATAATCCTGGGGTGCAGAAATCTCTGTCTACAGAAGTAGTGATTTGTTACTGTAGTAGAATCTTTTGGTACTGATGTCGAGGACATAGAATGTGACTCCCTGGAACGCAGAAATCAGACAAGAATCCCCCCAGTTGTCCCAGTTTAGGAAATTCATGTAGTATTAGCCACTCTATGTCACTAGGAGAAAACATGCAAACCCCACAAGGGACAGGAGGAGAGCTTTAATTTGGCTCATGATTTTAGCGGGCTCAGCCCACGGCTGGCAGTGTTCACCCTACTGCGACCAGGAAGCAGAGAGAGGGGGAGGAGCCAGGACCAGAACTCACCCTCCGGGTCACACCCGGGGACCCGCCTCCAACCAAACTACAAGGTCAGACATGTGCCCATCTGTGGGTGAATCCACAGACCAGCACAGCGGCCCCTGATCCCATCCCCTTCCACACACGAGGAACTTTTAGGAGGTCGTTTCAGATCTGACACATACCAAAATTTGATGTGACTTTGCAGCCCACAAGAACCTCTAGGTCTTATTAACCTGCATCTTCTCCAGTCTGGAAGCGCAGTCACTGTGGCTGCGGAGCCCCTACCGTGACCAAGATGTGCATTGCGCGTCCAGTCCCAGGCTCTGTGGAGAGCGACCCAGGAAGGCCTTGCACATATAATCCCAGAAGACAGTGCACTACTCTATGTGTGCTAAAGTCGGCCAAGAAAACAGAGCCCATCCAGACATCGTCCTCATCCGACGGTGAAATTAAGTCAGATTCCCTGACAACCGGCATCCGCAGGTCTATGTGCATGGTAGGTGTGAGATTAGAAGCGGGGAGACTCAGTCAGGATGCCGCCGGCAGGGAGTCCGAGCAGGAGCTGGGGCTGCGGTCCTTCTCATCTGAACTCAGAGTCATAAAGCTCCAGCAGTAACGAGGTCTTGCAGGTCACGCGGATCAAACTCCACGTCCATCCCAAGCCATCCACACCTCTTCCAAATGCACCCGGCCCCCTCCTAGGCCTCCTTCCCCTGGCCCCCTGGACAGGAAGCCCACCTCCTGGCCACAGCACTCCGTTCCTGGGGAGCTCACCCCCAGAGGGAGGAATCCCTGGGTGGGGACAAGCCCCATCTGGCTAGCGCAACTCCGCCTCGCCTTGTTGTGGAGCCTTGTGGCCACACAAGGCTTGTCCATCTGCTGCCTGGCGGATCCATATGCCTTGGAAGTTCGCACCCCTCCCCTTGACGTTCACCCCCTTCCAGCTCCTGCTGGCTGGTTTCCGCCTGCCTCCAATCAACATGCCCTTGGAAGCAGGGGTGGGTGGGCCTGTCCTGTCCCAGGCGAGGAGACGGCAAGTCAGTCTAGAGAGGACAAAGTTCTCGCTTGTGAGAGTCGTGCTCTGTGTGTGTGTGTGTGTGTGTGTGTGTGTGTGTGTGTGTGTGTGTGTGTGTGAAAATTAAATCTAGGCCTTCGAACTGAGCTGCATTCTTAGCCCATTTTTAGTTCTGATTCTGAGACAGGGTCTTGCTAAGTCACTAGGCTGCCCAGGCTGGGCTCGAACTTGCTATTTGACTGCTTCTGCCTTCCAGAGTGCTGGAATTACAGGTCTGCACCACAGGGTCCAGCTAAGAATGAAGCTAACACTCAGATTCACCCAGGAGCCCAGCGCCAGGGCACAGCACAAGCCAGGAGCACAGACTCGGGTCCAAGCATCTGAGCTCCTGTCTCAGGTCAGATCAGCTCAGCAGTGAGGTGAACTGTTGCTAACGTGGTTCAGCCCAAGACGTGCCCCTTGCTGGGCCGTGGGACATCTCACTAATGGCTCCCTGCCTGCCTGGAGCTGTGCCCACAGCCCCTGCATGAGGAGGCCCTTGTATCGCTCCACAGTGGGTCTGGTCAGGATCCGCACTGGCAGCTCCTTGGAAACACACGGAAAAGAATGGTGAGGGGCAAATGACAACACTGCCCGGGGCAGACTCCAGCAGGACGGCCACAGAGGTCCGTGGACACCAGCAGGAGCCCTAGGGGGTGTCCTGGAAGCCCAGAGCACTGCCTTTCCACCATCAGGCAGACAGTGAGGAACAGAGGGGCAGCAGCCTCTTCCAGGGACCCAGGGATCAGGGCTCCTGCTCGGAGCCGTAGGACTGTGGCACCATGGGTGGGCCATCTGGGGAGTGGCCTGGGGTGGGCCAGGGACCCTGCACCTAGAGGTGGCTACACAGTCTGGACAAGGACTATATGATTTTAAAAAATCACTAACAGTAAAAGACACATTGCCACAAACCCCTCAAAATCCTCCCTTCTCCCCTCACCTCTCCGGCCACCTGCTGAAGCAGCTCTGGAAGTCCTGGCTCCTGGCTCTCCGGTTGTGCTGTCATGGCTGCCTCCGTGTCCTGAACCCACTCAGGACACTGACCTTTCACGATTGTCTTGACTTTGGAGAAGAGCCAGATGCCACAGGGTGCCAGACCCAGTGAGGAAAGTGGGTGAGGACACATGACTGCCTTTTCACCAGCCTGCCTTTCTACAGGGTGGCGCCCGGCGCTTTAGGGTGGCCCTCGGCAGCAGCGTTTACATTGCTTTTTTCCCCTAGTCTCTCCTTGTAAAGACAACTAGGAAAGGGAGCCTCCAGACCTGCTCCAGAGAGCAGCAGGGAGGATGGGGTGAGGGGTGAGAGGTGAGAGGAAGAACTCTGGTGGGGGGTCTTATAGCTAAATCTTTCACTATAAAAATTTTAAATTGAAATATACATCATTTCTTTTTCAGACCACATCCCATAAGATTACACTTTTTCTTCCACAGTTTAAAATATCTTTGGAAAAGCACATACCGGCATAGACCCATCGCAGCTTTGCAGTTGATCATTCCCCACAGCCCCAGTGCTTTGAATGAGTCAGGATAATCACAGGCCGTATTTTCACATGTCCAGGTGTGCGTGTGCGTGCATGCGTGCGTGTGTACATCCCAGGTTCCCAGGGGTGAGCACCCTGCTGCAGGTCTGTGCCCACGCCTGTGCACATGCCCTCTAGCACGTGGAGGGCTCCGAGTCCCGAAGCCTTTCCCTCATCCCTCTCTCGTCCCCCGCCTGGCACCGAGGGAGGGATGGAGCTCTGTCAGCTCCGGGAGGACAATTTGAAACAACGCTGGCAGAACAAAACCCCGGCCTAATACCTTTACAAAAAAGCGTATCGCTTTTTGTAGCTGCAGCAGCTGAGAATCCAACAGCTATTCCCCAGACGCCGGCGAGAGCAGGTCTATTTTTAGAGGGTGTCGCACCTCGGGATCTGTGCTGCGCGCCGGAGCTTGGGCACAGACCCGGCACCAGCCGCCTTCCCTCCGAGTCCTCAAGCGCGCAGCTCACGCCCCTGCCTCTTGATAGCTATTATTACAGCGCGACTCCGTCCGCCGCCAGATGACAGGAGGAAAACTGGGGGGAACCACCATCGCGCCGGCTGGGCTCCGTGGGCAGAGCTCCGATACATCTGGATGTCGGCGCGAGGCGCGATCCGGCCTTCCTTCGCAGCTTGCACTGAGATGTTTGGCATCAAGGAGGGTAGTCGTGCCCGCAGCGAACTTGCTATTTGGGGCGGGTGTGGGCAACTGCAGCAGCGCTCGCGGCAGAACGCAAACAGCACCGCGTTAGCCCACGCACAGTTCTCCAGGGGCCAGCCTGCACCGCCCGGCAGGCTTCTTTTGATCAGTCCATTTCATCACCGTCGCCAGAAATAAGGTCCCCGCCGTCCCGCCAGCGGCACCACCACCATCGTCACCACCAGGGCCATCAGAGAGCTTTTGTTTGTCAGTGACCAAGAGCCCAGTTCCACGCTCGGGACCGTGTCCGCAGCACCCTGGCCACACCGCTCACGCTATAACGTGCTGAACCACAGAACTGTGGCCCGTACACCAAGCCAGCAGCCAGCTCTGGGGTGGCTGCTCCTGCGTCGAGGTCTTCCAGCCTTCTGGTGTCTTCCCTCCACAGAATGACTCCCCACGGGTGTCCCTGCAAGGGTCACTCCCGTGTCAAGTCCACGCAGGCTGGTGGCTGTTTGGGAGCCTGGAGCTGATGGGTTCAGCACCTCGCTAGCCTCGCCCGCTTGGTGCCCAGGGAACACGTTCTGTATGAGGAGGGCGGGACTCTGAGCCAGGAGGCCCTGCGTCCTGGCCCACACTGCACCACGAATGGATGAGTGGTCTGCCCCGGCCAGGTGCCCTGATGTCCTGGAGTCAGCCCGGAGCCCTCTGCTGCCCTCCCGCTGTCCACCACACACACCCCAGTCCCGGGGGGAGGGGGGTCCTGCCCAAGGTGCTTCTCCTCCTTGGCCGCTGCCCTCCCAGCCCCGCTGCTAGCCCCACTCCACACCCAGCACTCTTGGCCTTCCCTGAGGTGGCACAGCCCTGCGCTGTCCCCACATGACCACAGACAGGAAACCCTGGGGTGCCCTTGACCCCGACCCTCTTCCAGAGCCCAGTGCCTCAGACCCATCAGACTCCGCGCAGCGGAGCCTCTGCCTCTCACCTGTCCACCCCCCGGGCAGCCTGGGCGTCAGCATCAGACCCCCAGGGGCTCCAGGCTGGCTGCATCTCTGCCATCTCTCCTCCACTGGCACGACTTCCTCTTTCAAACCTGGAGTGACTTCCCACGGCATGTTCTGTGGGTTCGGATCCCAGAACGAGCAGAGCCTCCAAGGCCCCTTGACGTCACGTGGTTCCATCTTCTCCGCCCTCTCTTGGGCCAGCACAACACCCCACCACGTCCCTCCCACTGCCAACTCCAAATACCCAGCCCCAGTACCAGCCATTCTCTCTCCCATCAGAGCAGTGCGGAAGTCTCCAGGCTGTGAAAACCATGAGAGCCCTGCTGGCTCCTCCCTCCCCGCCAGCTCCTCCTTCTTCAGCCAGACAGGACCGCCCCCCTCTCCAAAGAAGCAGCCGTCCCCTGGCTGGCTCCTCCCTCCCCTGGCTGGGTCCGCCCCCCACTGTCTGGCTCCTCCCACCCTCCCTGGCTCCTCCTTTCCTGGGTGGCCCCTCCCTCCCCTGGCTGGCTCCTCCCACTCCCCCCATCCTCCGCCCTGCTGGCCCCTCCCTCCTCCAGCTGGCTCCTCCCCCTCTGGCTGGCTCCCCTCCCTGTCTCAGCAGGAAAAAGCACTTTACCATCCCCACCCTCTGAGCCGCAGTCAGGGCTCTTTTCTGTCAGCTGTCACAGGTCGCTTCCTCCTGAGAGGGGAGAGGGAAATAAAGATAGGAAGGAGACAGGGAAAATCACAAGTTTAAAATAATATTTTAAAGAAAAAGTGCAGCTTCAGGACATGTTACTCAAGCCTTTTCTTCTTCCAAAAGACTCACTAACAACAGGATCTTAAAGATCTTAGGATCTTAGGATCTTAAAGACAGTAAGTGTGTGGAGTGGACTCTGGCACTGTGCCCATCACCGGGGTGCTGTGCCTCCGCCTTCCAGCTGGTTCTCTGGAAGCCGCCACTAAGGGGACATCAGGTCTCAGCCTCCAGCATGGGAACCCAGGCTGCCCAACAGTGGGACGCACCCTAAATCCTGGAGACACCCCAGCATAACACAGATGCGCCGGACACAGGCCGCAGTCTCTCTCCGCTTCTCTCTGGACTCCGGCTCCCCTCTCCTCACCTCTCCCCTCCTCTCTCAGGCCCGGCACTCTGTCCTTTCTGAGTACACACTTCAACATGCCGCCTGGGGCTGGAGGCATGGCCCAGCGGTCAGAGCGCCTGCCGAGCAAGCGCAAGGCCCTGAGTTCGATCCCCAGCAACACGTAAGCTGGACAAAGTGGGGCACACTTGTCATCTCAGCACTCAGGAGGCTGAGGCAGGAAGATCGCCACGAGCTTGAGGCCCGCCTGGGCTACCTGGAGAGTTCAGGACCAGTCTGGACTACAGAGCGAGACCCTATCTCAAAACGAAAATAGGATTAAAACGCCTGCCTAAAAACCTCCTCGTGCTGCTTCCACGTGGAGTTTGAAATTCCTTTTCCATGACGGAAGCCAGCGAGCCCGGTCCTGCCCCATGGGTGGGCAGGTCAGGTCCCGACCTCTGCCTGGAGGACCCCCAGTGTCTGCCTTGCCTAGGTACTCGCCTCCTCAGCTGTCCGCCTCCCTCTCCACCTCCAGCCGCAGCAAGAGGTCCCAGGCTGGCCTCTCCCTCAGCTGAGCGCCCTGGCCCACGGCAGCAGCCGGCAGCAGCAGGGCACAATGCACGTGTGCTGGGTGGGGGAGTTGTGACAAGCCCTTCTGGCCTCAGGTGTCTCTGGGGACATGGGCCCTCCGAAGTGGACACAGGAGGATCTCAAGTTCAAGCCCATCATGGGAGGTGCTAAGCCAGCAGGAGTCTACCCCACACCCCTGAGGACAGTTTTGGTTACATTCCAGAAGGGACTATGTGAAATCCACACACATTGCACCGGGCACGTGCCGCCTCGCCCTGTGGCAGCAGCCTCCAGGGTAGCCTGTATGTTCACCAGGGTACAGCTGGACCACTGAAGCTGGTAGCAGTTTGAGGTGATGTCCAGCAGGACTTGCAGGGGACTCATGGTGGGGTGCAGTCACAGTGTCCCACTCAGTGTCCACTATCCCCCGCTGTCCCCACTGTAGGGCAGAGTGACAGCGTTCTGCTAGGCCCCTGCACTTGCTGGAGCAGGACAGTGCCTGCAGGACAGTGGGCATCATCACAGCCACGCTGTCCAGGTGGCGCTGCTGGGCTCCTGGCCTGACTGCACCTCCCTGGAGCTGGTTCTGCTCGAGAGGCTCCGGGCCTCCCTTCCCACTGTGCCCTGGGTCTCCTAGGCCTGGGCTGCTGTGCCCACCAGAGAGGGCAGCATGCACCGTCACCTTGCTATTGCCATGTGCGAGACACTTTGCGAGCAGGTTGTTTTTGGGCGTGGCCACTCCCTTGGCAAGACAAGGAGACTAATGTCCCCAAGGGGCACCGTGGGTGGGTGATGGACAGGGCCTTGTCAGCTGGCGCTGCCTTACTCCACAGCGCAGGATGCAGACAGGCCAGGGGAGCCCCGGGGGCTAGGAAGCCAGCTCCTCACCCAGAGCGGCCGCCCGGGGATGGCACTACTTGCCTGGCCAAGGCACCAGGCACTTTGCACTGCAACTTCAGACACAGACTCCATCTCAAGGACGTGTGATGCTCATGGTGGTGAGAATGGTGACACTGGTGGTGCCATCAGCTCTGGCCTCTGCTCCAATATTGTGAAATAAAAATGGTCCAAGTACCTGTCTTATGGGGAAGCTGTGAAAACGGCACATGTGTAATGCCCAGAAAAACCTGGACCCGGTGGCACAGGCCTGCCATCCCAGCTGTCTGAGAAGCTGAGGCAGGAAGATCTCAAGTTCAAGCCCAGCCTGGGCAATTTAGGAAAAACCTGTCTCAAAATCAAAAACAAATACCAAGTGGGAGCGTAGTTTATTGTGAAGGCCCTGGATCCAATCCCAACACCACATTAAATGAATAAATAAATAAATATGAAAAAAATAGCTGCAGAAAAGAGAATTGAGCACACAGAAAGGCCTCTGAAAACACCTGCAATGACTCTTTCTCCTGAGCAATGAAGACCCCCTGTCCCCGAGAGGCCTAAAATGTGGGGCTCCTGGCGAGCCAGAGGTGGAGCTGGGATCTGAACTCCTCCTATCAATCTGCATCCTCTCTGTCTGTCCATCCACCGTCCTCCGCTTCTAACAGCAGAGCCATTCTTTCTAATTTGCTTCTCCTAATGAGATACATAATCAAGTCAGCTTGATCCAGAGAAAAGCTGTATTTTCATAAAGTTTTTAATTCTGGATTTTTTACAGTCTAGGGACTGACCTAAGGCTGTCACACTGACCTGCACCCCCTACCTTTTTTATTTCTTGAGACTGGTTCTCACTAAGTTACTGAACTGCAGACTGGGGTGGAATTTGAGGTCCGCCTGCCTCGGCCTCCTGGAGCACAGATGTGTGGCCGCAGGCCCAGGCAGCTGAGCTAATTTTAAATGTTTGGAAAATTCAGAGGTGAAGTTAAATACTTCTGCGTAAGAACACAGCCTCCTGTCATTAGTTTACCATGTGTAATTTTTAAATAATTCTTTTTAAGCTTATTCCTTGGATAAGTGTGTGTTGTGCTGTGCTGTGTGTGTATACGTGTAGTGTGTACTACGTGGACTGTGTGTGAGCATATGATGTGTTGTGCGTGCCAGTGATATGCATGGTATGTTGCTGTATGGTGTGTGACACACATGTTTACAACTGTGTAGCATACACAGCATGTGCATATGGGTGTGTACAGTGTGACATGTGTGTACTAGAGCTTGTGAGTGTGTGTATTTATTGCGGGTGTGTGTTTTTGTTTTGGGTGCTCATGTAAGATGTGTGTGTGTTGTGTATGCTATGTAGAGGCATGGGATGTGTGTGAATGTGTCTTGTTTGTGCTGTGTGGATGAGCACATATATGTGTGATATGTGTATGCTGTGTGTGAATTTGTGGTGTTCGAGTGAGTGTGCTGGGTGCATGTTATATGTGCCAGGTGCATGTTATATGTGCCATGTACAGGAGAAGGATATATATGAGTGTGTGCCTTGTGTGGTCATGATGTATGTGTGCTGTGTGTGTTAGGGTATGTGTTGTATGTCTGTGACTGTACACATGTGTGTGCACATGTGTTTTCGTGAGGGGTGTGATGTCCATGTGCAGCCTGTGTGCAGCATGCATGTGTGTGGTGTGAGCGTGTGTGAGTGCTGTGTGGAGCGTCCCCTTCTTGAGGACACAGCGGGCCCAAGGCCATCTCTCTCACCTTCTCCCTACTCCCCAGAGGGTGGCAGTGGCTGAGGGGCTGCTCCCAGGTCAGGCACGAAGTCTCCCCACCCAGCTGTCCCACCTGGGCACCACCAGTCTCTGGGCAGCACGGAGCTGGCACCTAAGGGATCAAAAGGGCTGAGGCCCTGAGGCTGCCTGGACCCCTGTGAGTCCAAGCTCGCTGTAGGGGTGGCTCAGTGTTACCCTCGGGGGTGGGGGAGGCCAAGCCTGGGACCCGCTGCAGCAGGACCTCACTGTCAGCCCTGATGGCCATGAGCCAGTGGACGTCTGCTCGTGGCTGTCGCTGCGGGGCCCACTGTCACCCACTGACTGACCTTGCACACATACAGAGACTGATTCTTTGTTTTGTAACTGATTTTTTTTTTTTACATACACCAGCTACACAGGAAGTTGCAGGAAAGGGCACAAGGGTGCCACCTGCCCTGCACCATGCTCCCCCACAGAGGGGACAGCCTGCAAAGCCAAGCACATGTGTGTGCAACGCAGGAAGGGTCTGCTAAAGACCCAGTAAAACGGTCAAGATACCGGAAATGGTGAGTCACAATGCAGAGCTCCTCCTACACCAGAGGGCTCAGAGACGAACTGTTACGACCCCAGTCCACAGCCCCTTCCTCGCCACACCTCCAGTGCCCCCTGGTAACCACAAATCCGCTCTCTGTGTCTGCCACTCTGTCAGCTCAATAGTGTCATGTGACATGGAGTCTCGGAGAGTGTAGGCTTGGGAGAGGGCCTGATTTTTGGGTAATTCCCTACAGGTTCCTCTGGGTCATTAGATGTATCAACAGGTTGCTCCTTTTCAGTGCTGAGTAGTATTCCACACAGTGCATACACAATGCACCCTAGTGATCTGCTGATTCTGCATTTAGTGCCATGTGGCAGCCTCTGGCTCAGGGTGCTTTGAATCGGGCAGCCTCAACACCCCATGAGAATCTGTGTGAACACAAACCCAGAGGAGAGAGATTGCTGGGTCAGAGAGTAGTGTCGGATGTGGTCACAAATACCCTCCCAGCCTATTTCCCAAAGTGACTGTAGGTGGGACACCCTGCCGTGATGTCTAGGGACCCAGCCTGCCACATCTCGGTGTTTCTCGTAGGTGTGCAGTCACGTCTCATTTTGGCTTTACTTGGCATTTCAGAATAGGAGAGTGGTTGGGCTCATGGCTTCAGTGGTTGTAGTTTGTGGTTGGCCTTGTCCAAGTCAAGGACAGCATGGCGGAAGGACCTTGGTGGGGCAGGAAACAGGCAGGGAAAGGAGGAGCTGGACAAGATCGGCCCTCCCAGTCCCCGCTCCAGCCACCCAGCCCCCCAGGCTCCGTCTCCCCACAGTACACTCAGCCCTGAGCCTGCCCGCGGGTGGATCCACCAATGAGCACAGTGCCCCCAGGACCCAGCCACCTTCCACGCAGGCACAGGGGACTTGGGGAGAATTTTGGATCTGAGCCATAATAGAGAGTCACGCGTTCTCCACGTGTACTTGCCTACCTCTCCTTTCAAAAAATATATCCTCATCTCTCCCCTACTTTAGATTTTTATGTTAAATCCTGAGAGATTTTAATAGATTTCCCATAATACTTCTTTGTCAGATGTGTGATTTACAGATATTTTTCTCCAGCTTTGTAGCTTTTTTTTTCACATTCTCATAACAGCGTCTTTCACGAAGCAGAAGTTTTTAATTTGATGAGAGTCACCTTTCTGGCGCATCTCCGTGATGGATTGTGCTTTCAGAGTCAAGGCAAGGAGCTGTTTGTCTGGTCCCAGGCTTTGCGGGCCTCCCCCTAGATGCTTTTCTACACAGTTTATAGTTTTACATTTTATATTCAACCCAACGATCCCCTGCAAATTAATTTTTATGTAAAATGTGGGAATTAGATCAAGTCATTTTGTTTTAGTGTGTGTGTATGTGTGTGTGTGTGTGAGTGTGTGTGTTTATTTTGCCTACAGATGTAAAATTGTTTGGGCACAACTTGCTGCTAGGCATATATTTCTTTCACTAAATTGCCTTTGCCAGCTTTGTGCAAATGAGTTTGACATGTTCATCTGAGGCTCTGTGAGGATTCTGTTCCACTGATGAGGCGAGGTGCCTGCTGATACCTCACAGCCTGGTTCCCGTAGTTGTATTAATATTCTCACAATTTGGAAGAGCAGCACAAAAGACACAGTCAGCGGAGTCAGAGGTAACCCACAGAATGAGGAATGATATTTGCAAACCAGGTCACTGATCCAGAGTTACTCTACAGAGTATATGAAGAACTCCTATGTCGCAAGACCATCTCGAAAGACAGCAGCGTGCGAGGCAAGCCAATTCAGGGTTAGTATATATAATACATAAAGAACTCCTACAACCGAAACAGCAAGCTGATTAAAAAGTAGGCAAAAGAGTGGAGTAGATAGACATTTTCCTAGGGAAGATCATAAACAAATAAGCAATAATCACAGGAAGAGATACTCGACACAAATCATCAGAGAAATGCAAACGACACCCCAGGGAGAGTGACTCAAGCCAGGGAGAGTGAATCAAATCAATGTCGTTGAGGACCTGGGGAATTTGACACATGTGGCCTGTTGGCGGCACGGCAGGGTGGTGCAGCCTCTGGGGGCCATGGGATGGCAATTCCTCAAACGTAAAAGCAGCATTGGCTCATGATCCAAGGATTCCATTGTTGAGTGTATGACAACAAGAGCTGGAAAAGAAAACGAGTCTCAAAGCCATTTGTGGACGACCACGTTCGTATGCCCTCCGTCACTCGTGGCTAACACTTGGAAGCAGCCCACACATCTACCAAGAGAGGAGTGGTCCAGCAGGTGTGGTCTGTATGGACAATGGAATGTCATCCTGCCCCGGAAAAGGAAGCGGAGGCTGACATAGGCTCATCATGAATGAGCTTTGTGGGTATTATTTGAAGTCAGATAATCCTGTCCCAAAAGGCGAACATTGCATGATTCCACTTTACTTTTCTTTCCAAGATTGTTTGAGATATTTTTGTGCCTTGACCTTTCCATAGAAACTTCCGGATAATTTTGTCTACAACTACAAAATAAAAAACCTTGCTGACTTTGGGAGGCATCGGATTAAGCCTGTATATCAACTTGGGTAAAGCTGTTACCTTTCGTACAGTCCAGTGACTTTTTACGTCTGCCCTTCTCCTCACGACTTCCTTCTGCGGGTGCCGAGGTCTGCTCCTCCTTCCAGTTTGGGGCTCTGAGGTGGGAGGTTAGGTTGCTCATCTGACACTGTTCTCCTCTAACAGCAGATGCGTCTCGTGAAGTCAGTCCCCCCACCGCCCCCCGGCAGCTCTGAGTCTGTCACACAGTCGGATTTTCATTTTCAAATCCTTTTCCATCACTTCCCTCAATGTGTCTTCTTAGATTCTCGGAGGTTCACGAGCAGCGTGCTGTTCCCTCTCCCGGGCATAGGAGACTTTCCTGTTTTCACCCTCTTACTCCCATTTGATTCCACTGTGGTTAGAAAACACACCGTGTGGCTTCTGTTCATTTTGAGTTTGGGATTCACGTCATGGAAAGGACACCGTCTCCCCTGGGCAGCTTCATGTATGCTCGAGAAGGTCGTGTCTTCTGCCTTTGTGGACGGCAGACTCCTGAAGGAGCCACTTGTGTCCCATCGGCTCAAGGAGCTGTTGGGTTCTTGACGTCGCTTGTCTGCTGCTCACTTGTTCCGTCAATCCACAAGGGAAGGAATCTGAGCCCCTCACTTCCAGCGGGGTGCGTCCACTTCCCCCAGAGGAGAGAGGTTGTCTCTAATGACTCAGATAGTTCCCCACAAGCAGCTTCTGCCTCATGTGTTTTGCAGCTCTTGTTTGACTCATACAAATTTATGATTTTTAGGTCTTCACAATATGGCGACTCTCTGATGGCTGTACAGTTGTCCCTCCATGTCACCGGCAGCTTTCTTTGGAGTCTACCTCAGCCAGTATTCTTTAAAATCACTATTTTTATGAGTATATATTTGGACTATATATTAATAATGGTGCATATCACTTCTTGATCATAGTGTGGACACAGCTACTTTTGTGTTTTTCTTCCATCCTCCTGCTTTCAGCCTGGATAGTTCTTGAACATTAAATATCCTTTTTTTTTTTTTTTTTTGAGACAGGGTCTTGCTCTGTAGTCCAGACTGGTCCTAAACTCACCATGGAGCCCAGGCTGGCCTTGGACTCAGGTCAATCCTCCTGCCTCAGCCTCCCGAGTCCTGGGATTACAGGCGTGCGCCACCACGCCCAGCTTATGTGGTGCTGGGGAATCGAACTCAGGTACTCAGCACTTGACTTAGCACTTGCTAAGCATGCGCTTTAACTGCCAAACCGTTTCTCCAGTCCCCCATAAAATATTTTTGAGTAAAGTTTTTAATACATGTTACAAGCCTCTGTGTCTTAATTGGGGTATTTAGATCATTTACATTACTATAATCATTGATTTTTCAAGGGATTAAAAAAGTCTCAATCTACGTCTCATTTTCTATTGGTTTTTCCCCAAGAGATTTTGCTTTCTTCTGGGCTATTCAAGCATTTCTTTGAATTCTGTTTTAAATTTGTCTGGGGGCAGGGGTGGGGGGGTTAAAGCGTACTTTTTCATGTAGCATTTTCGAGGGCTGCCCTGAGTAAGAAGCGCCACAGAGCAGGCACGTGTGTCGCAGGTCACAGTGGCAGGTGGCAGGTGGCAGCCGTTCCTGGCTTCAGCAAGGTGAGATGTGGGAACCTTGCACTCTTCGTAATCCTCCAGCTCTCCAGCTATTTATTCCCTTAAATACTCCCTCTGCATCCATCGAGGACCACAGCAAACAGCTTCGTAAAGTGCGTCCCTGCCATTAAATGTAATTCATGGGGCACGTGGGGAAAGCCAGCTGGAGCCCCCACCTGGCTTGGCCTGCCTGAGTCCCTTCCTCCGGGGCTTCTCCCGTGGGTGACCTTGTTCCCTGAGCTCCCTTCACCCGTCTTTCGGGGCACGCGCTCCATTGACAGATTCTCTCATTTTCTTCCACCCGAGGGTATCTGGATCTCCGCTTCCCTCTTGAAGGGTATTTTCTTGAGTGTAGGATTTCAAGTTGAAAAGATTTTTTCCTTTTTTTTTTTAATTTCATCGCTGAAAAATATCCTGCCATTTCCTCCTGGCCACCCTGGTTCCTGATGACAGATCTGCTGTCATTCCAGTCCTTTCCCCCTCCAGGTTAGGCCTACATTTTCTCTGGCAGCTTTCAGAATTTCTTCTTCTCTGTCTCACCTTGCGCACGTGTAGTTACGGAGCCCCTTGGTGTGGGTGGTTCGGACTTAACCTATTTGAGGGGGTTTTTTTCCCAGCTCCTCGAGCCTGCAGGTTACGGATCTTGCCAGACTGGATCCTCACCCCCGTTGCTTGGCCCGGTCCCTTTCCGCCTGACTCTTTCTTTCTCTTCGGGGACAAAAGGACACACATTTCAGAATTTGCTGCCATCCGGAGCCCTCTCCTCCTCCTCGCCCGTGTTCTCTGTGTGGCGCAGCTGGGTCGCTTCTCTCTCCCGTGCCCCGCCTGTCCCGCACTTTCCAGGCCTCTCTGGGTCCCTGCTTGCTGGCTAACTTCGATCGTGTTTCTCAGCTCTGAAACACCGGCTTTCTCTCCTTGTCTCCCCCAGCGGCCTCTTCTGAGCCCTCCTGAGCCCTCCACATGTCTGTAATTGCTTCTGGGCACCTCTGCGGAGCCCTGCCGCCTGCCGTCCCGAAGTCCCCACACACCAAGTGTCCCTCCCTAGTAGCACATGCTCCTTCCGAGTCTCGGCACCACAAGGGACTACCCGCAGATGTCCCCGACCTCTGTGTCATTGAGGGGGAGAAGCTGGCTCCTCTGTCTTAGCTGTGGGAGAAGCTTTCTTGTGACCCTGCTCTCGGGGCACTGTCCTTCCTGTGTTGTTTGCCACTGCCTAGGGGCAAAGAGGTGGAGGCCCCGTGACCCAGGAGTTGCTTCCTGTGCTCACGCCTGCATGGGCTCTGCCACCGTGGGGGACGCGCTCTGTCACTGCGAGGAGGTGACCCTCTCTCCTCTTGCCTGACCTCCTCCGATGCCAGCCCCGTGTGGGGACCCGCGTGTGGAGACAGGCTCCCTCAGGGTTGCCACTCTGAGTGGCCCCTACCCTGAAAAGTTGTGACTCAGAGGGTGACTTCTCGGCCCCCGTGCTAGAGAGAGGGGGCTTTGGGGCACCTGTTGGAGTCCTTGGCTTTTCCTGGTGGCCGCTTCTCCAGGCCGAAGTTTAGGACTTGAGAAGCCAGCGAGAAGCCCAGGGAGCCGTCCTCGTGTTTCCCCAGACCTCTGGGTCACTGCGCTGTGTCCCCCCACCCTCTGCAGCAGAACACAGGAAACAATTACTGGGGGGAGAGGCGGCCTCCAAACCAGCCAGGAACGCCCGTGACGTGAGAGGTTCTTCCGAATTGTGCCAGGAGCTCAGCCATCTTGCTCAATGAGAGACATTCTTCATTAAACAGGGGGAAAGCCCCAAAACAGACACGTCTCAAAAGGAGACACGGAGAGCCCCGCTGGTCTGTGAAACGTGGTCAGCCTCGCCAACGGGCAGGGAAATGCCAGGTAAAACCACGGTGAGTACCAACCCCATGCCCGGTGTGAAGGCCACGTGCTCACCTTTGTGCTGGCAAAGACGTAGGGAAACGGAGCTCCGGCACGCCGTCGGTGGGAGGGTCGGCGCCGGCAGCGTTAGCGAAACCAGAGCCGACGTTCTCCACAGGTTAGATGAAGCTCTCGCTGCAGGACCTCACAATCCCTCCGCTGGACGTGTTCCAAAGAGGTGAAATTCCCATGCCACGGAGGCGTCTCCACCATGCTGAAGGCGGCAGCCGGCTCCCCAGCAGCCTCAGAGGCCGCGTGGACCGTGGGCCCAGCCTCCTCCTCCGTGTCCCAGCTCAGATGGCCACAGGACCTTGCTGCACTCTGTGGGAGTGACGGGAAAGTATTCCGCTTTCCCCGCAGCAGAAGTCCTTACTGATTGCTAAATTTCGTGATACATTGTAACATGTCACTTTCTGAGCCCCTACCCCCCTTCCTTTTTTGATAATGGTTTGGCTTTTGATTTGGGGGGAAGTGTCAAGATTCATAGTTTTATTAACTATAAGCACATGGCTTTACATTTTGCTGATTTTCCAGGGCTGTATTAGTCTTCTGTTGCTATAATAGAATGCCCGAGGCTGGATCCTTTGTAAGGAAGTGGTTTTTTTTTTTTTTTTTCTTTTGCAGTACTGGGAGCGAGCCCAGGTCCCTCACACAGTGGGGCAACCCCAACACATTTTTTGAGACAAGGTCTTACCGAGCCTCCCAGGTACCCAGCGAGGCCTGCATTTGCGGTCATCAGGCTCAGCCTGCTGTAGTGCTGGAGTCAAGGGTCCACAGAGGCACGTCTGCTCCCACAGGCGGTGCCATGGGGGAGCCCACACGAGAGGACTGGGCATCAGCACGGGGCACAGAGACAGGGACGAGGGGTGTCTGGGGCCAGGCTTGCTCTGTTGTGACAATTCGCTCTTGTAGGTGCGAGTGGATCCTACAAGAACTGTGTTCCACCTTTCCTACGGGATCATCCCACAGGCCTAGCCCCCTCCCATGAAGACCCTCCTCCTAAAGTCTCCTCCATGTCCCCAGGCTGGCCAGCCTAGGAGGGGGATCCCGACACCCCACCGCATCTGACCCACCGGAAGTGCCTTTGCCTGCGGCCCTTCGCCCTCGGCCTCCCCGGGGTCTAGCCCTTCTGAGGCAGTTGTGAGGGCTGGGCAGGTGCCAGCACTCCGCGTTCCCCTCCCTCAGGGTGCTCGCGTCCTGCCGCTGGGTACTGGGCCAGCTTCCGAACGCATCAATCACTGTTTTTTATTGAGTGTTTTTAACATGTGCGTGTTTAATTATGCAGAATGTCTCTTCTGGTTTTGAAATGATCAGACGATATTTCTGCTTAGCTCTGCTCGCTTGATGGATTATATTAATATGTTTCCTGATATCGAACATCCTCCAATTGCAGGAAAAACAGCCGCTTGGTCACAAAACATCATCCGGGGACAGGCTGGGCACCTCTGCCTAACTAATGATGTCTTCTCTGAGGTTCTTGGGGGCATCTGTCCTCATCGGGGCACCGGTCAGCGCCCTTGCTTCTTAGTAAAACCTCTGTTGCTTTACGGGATTTTATATGCTTCACGGGAACACGCTGGAAATTTTCCCTCTTTGCCTGTGCTCTGGAATAATTTAAGGAGACGGCTATTAATTGGTCTAATTAAACTTGGCGTACTTTCCCTGCAGAAATGGGGCTTGAGGGGAGCCATCACCAGCCTGCTTAGGTTTTCTCTCTGTTGAACGGATTTGATTTTAGACCTTCACATTTCTCTAGAAAATGACTCTCTCCCAGTGGCATACGGCCTCACACGTGCGTCGTTTTGCAAAGTCATCTTATAATTACAAGGATAAGTCCTCCTCGTCCCGGGGCTGTTCACGCTCTGTGGCTTCTGCCTCTGGGCACTGAGTCTTTGTTGTTAAGACCATCTGCGAATAGAGTCTTGTGTCTTCAGCATTTGTTATCATACCCAAGGATGTCTGTAAGATCCAAAAGTTGTTGCCAAGCACATTTGGTGGGCAAGTCTTTCTGTTCGGAGATTCCGTCATTAGCTTCTAGCTTTATGGCGCGTGGTGAGAGATTTCTGGTCGTATTATTTCTATGTTTTAGATTTAATGAGATTCTCCTTGTAGCATAAGATATGGTCAATTTGGGAGACGTTTCATGTACTTTTATAAAGAAGACGCATTCTAAATTACCAGAGTTCAGAGATCAATATATTATTTGCAAGCTCTGCCTCATTGGCCGAGTCACTGACGCCTTCCCTCTCACCGCTAACAACGCATCTCCTGCGCCGGGATACGGGGTGGCCGATTCTCCCGTCGTGAGTGTGTTGCTGACTGTTTCTCTTTGGGTCTCCCAACTCTCACTCTTGGAAATTGGCATCCATGTCCCTGCGGGCACACACACTGGTGTCTGTGTTTTCCTCACTGTGATGGGCAACGCCTCCTTTAAGATCCCCTGCAGGACTCGTTCATTATGGTTGGGATCTGGAGTGTACCCCAAAAGTCTTATGGATTGGACGGTGACTCAGCCGGGGGTTAATCCATTGGTTTCCTGCACCGTTCGGAGGTGGGGCCTGGTCGCAAGGAGTGGGCCACGGAGACAGGACCTGCAGGGTTTGCACCAGCTCCGTCCTTCCTCCACCACCCGGCTTCCCATCTGTCATGGGATGAATGGCTTTTGTCCACCCAAGCCCTCAGCCAGACCTTTCCCATCATTGCCAGCTGCCCAGGAATGAACTGAGACCCCCTGAAACCGGGAGCTAAAGCAAGTCTTTCCCCCCTTAGGTCATGGACATCAGGGATCTGTCCCTCTAACGACTTGGGATGCGACAGACCCAGGTGGCCTCCTGTCCGCCGTGTGAGACAGCACAGCTGTTCTCTGTACTCCGGTCACTCCGCTCGCCTGGGAGGTCTTGCTTTTTACTGGCTTCATCATCTTCTTTCGACATCTTTATTTTAGGGATTTCTCACAGACTCAGCATCACCCTGGTCGTCACCTTGGTAGCCAGCCTGAAAATCAGCGTTTCCTTGCGAGAAGTCCCCCTTGTCCTTGTCCTGCTTAGCTGGTTCTCGGGTAGACACCAGAGGGGAGAGTCTCAGCGACAGTGGTTTCTGGCTTCACGTGGACACGAACTTGTTGGTGAGTCCGGCCCTCCTCACGTGCTCTTCTGCTAAGGATTCGCAGGGACTTTCTGTGGATTGTCAGAAACGCGGTGTTGGTCGGGTCTCCCCGGGCCCGGCTCTTGCCCTTCCTGCTCAGACACTCAGCAAAACGCCTTCCCGTCACTCGGGAGTCACTCGGGGCAGATTTTCCCAAACACGGAGTCTGCCCTTTTCCAGTATTCCTTTATCTGGGAAGTGTTTTCTTTTGTTTAGTGTTGATCCTTGCATTCTTGCTGTGCCATGCTCTGGTTTCTGGCCCAGCCCCTCAACTGCACGTTGGTTGAATCTTCTTTTTCAGTCTTTATGAATTAGTTTCAATGATTTTAGCGTCTTTTCTAATTTTCTCTCTTTGAAAAATATTTTCTGCTCTGTCTTTTTTATTTCTCTGATGGCATTATCCGTGGAAGTGTTTTCACTCACGTAATCTTTCAATTTCATCACCTTTTTCTAAAATAATTTTCTTTATTTCTAATGATTTACTAAGTTCTATGAGCTCTATTTGATGTCTGTCCCTCCAATCACCTCATTTGCATGTTATTTTAATTCTGATAAATGCTGTTCATTCACAAATTCTGTTGTTTGCAAAAAATGCTTTAGATCGTTTTTAAATGTGGAAATTTTCCATGTTGTGACCACATCTTTCTGTTACGTGTTACTATCTGTAGGAATATTAACCACGCTTCTCTCTCTCTCTTTTTCTTATATTAACTTTGCATGTGATTTAACTCCACTCTTTTCTTGCTGCTGCTGATTGCGATTGTTTTCAGTTGTATTGGAAGGCAAGTGTGGACTGAGCAGCTTTCGCAGCTCCCCAGGCCAGGGCTGCCTCTCTGGATATTGACACCCCACTTCAGGAGTGTGGTGCCGTCCATCCAGGACCTGCCTCTCCCCAAGCCTCCTTCTGCCCCCTTCTTCTGGACTTTCTCTTTACCCGCCTCCCCAAGCCCCATTGCAGCCCGCTAGGGCTGCTGTCACAAAACACCACAGTCGCCACCACTTAAGCAACAGAAACTTCTGCTTCCCAGGGCTGGACGCTGGAAGCCAGGACCAGGGCAGCAGCACTGCCATGTCTGGTGACGTCTCTCTGTCTGGCTTTTAGGCGACAGCTCCCTGCCACAACCGCACATCATGCGTGGACAGCGAGATCTGGCTTTGTCAGTTCCTGGTGAGGGCACTGACCCCCTCCCAGGGACCCCACCCTCACCACCTCATCGAATCGCGTAATTCCCTCCACACAACCACAGGGAAAGTCGGGGCTCTAGTGTGCGAGTGGATTGGGGCGCCTACACCCAGCAGCTCTTTATCAGGTCCTCTCTCAGCCAACTGAGGTCCCATCTATCTTCCCCAGGTGATGCTACAACAGAGCGCCACACATGGTGGCTTAAGTGACAACCTTTTGCTTCTTACAGTCCGGACACTATAGAAAGATCAAAGTGCTGGAAGATTCTGAGTCTGGGGCAGGTCCCCTTCCTGGACAGGGGACTGTCTTCTTGCTGTATCTCCATGTGGTGGGAAGAGGCAGAAAGCTCTCGGGGTCTCTCAGGGGCCCCCACGCAGGCATAAGGGCTCCAGCCTTAGCATCAACTCACCTCTTAAACACCCATGCTGTCAGCCCATCACTGCAGGAATGGTGACACAAAAGTCAGCCCACAGCTCCTGCTGGTATGTTCTACCCAGTCAGGCATCCCTGGTCTGGCAGGAAGGACCAGTGTCCCAGGAAGCCTGCTGTCTTCCAGCTGCATGTCTTCCCATGAGCAAGAAGCCAGGCAGGCCAGGGACAAGGGAAGCCTGGAGCTGCTGCTCCCCCCACAGGCCGCCCCCGTGGCACCCTGGACCCTGAACTTGCTGCTCAGATGCCTCCAGGCCTCTGCGCTTGGTCCCTGAGAGCGTGGACTCTGCTCACAGTGCTCCGGAAGGCTCATGCATTTTGATGTTGCAGATAATCTGTGAATGTCATGAGCAGTTAGGACGCAGGCCAGGAGGAGTGGGTCACTGCGAGTGTGGTGGAGCATTGAGGGTGTGGTGTGTTGCTGAGTGTGTGGCTTGGAAGGACACGCTTCTGCCTGGCTTCTCCCCAGGCGTTGTTCTAGCCTCGCCTCGAACAGCTGCCCCCCAGATGCTTCCACCATTGTCAGGCACCCGTGAATGACCCAAGACCTCCTGAAACCATGAGCTAAGATAAACCTTTCATCCCTTAGGTCATGGGTGTCAGGTGTTTTTCCCCAGCAATAAGAGTGACTAACACTGTGGGTCACACTAAAGATGCCCCTTCGTGTGAGGATATCGTGATCTGAACTGCCCAGCTCAGCTACCCCTGGTGCCAGCACAGTTGTGCTCTGGCCTCTGACCCTTAGTACGTTAGGTTATGCCTCTGAGTGGAGAAGCAAGGGTGGCCACACAGGGTGACCTGCCTCTGAGTGGACCCCAGGGAAGGCTGTGCTGAGCACTCTGTGCCTGACCACGTCCCTCCACATAGGCATCCAGGTAGCAACGGAGGTAGGGGAGATCATCCTGAGCTGGCCCACGGGGGCTGAGAGGCGGGACAGGAGAGCACATGATACACTGGGGAATTAACCAAGTACAAACATGTCTGTAGTCAAACCAGCTCTGACCTGGAGACAGTGCCATATGTGGGTGCCAGTTGAGTGCCATGTGGTCCCTGATTGTGCCACGTGGCCCACCCACTCAGCAGGGACTGAAAACCAGGCTTGTGCCTAGCTCAAGTCCTGAGTCACCCATAGGGCGGGGACCTTGTGCTCATGTCAGTCCGTGTGGAGAATACCACACATGTGACAGAGCCAGGTGTGAACATGTGTCCCAGTGACCTCAGACTCATGCTCTGAGCCACGTTGCCACTCAACCACAGCCAGCTGTCGACACCAGCAATAACTCACTCAGTGCATCAGTTTCAATAGAAATTAAACTGAGCCCCTACTAGGTGCCAGCAACCAGGTGAGCAGATCTTGACCTCAGAGGGACCCAAAGAAACAATTCAACCAGCGCTGTGGCTGGAGTGTCTCCCTCAGACTTCATGTGTTGGGGAACTCCACCCACATTCGTACAGTAGTGACACTTTGAGGTGGGTCTTTTGGGAATGAGCTGGGGTCCCATGAGGTCTTCAGGGTGGGGCCTGGTGACAGCATGACTGGCTCCGTAACAGGAGACACAGAGCAGAGCTGCCACATGTTGCTCTGTGTATTAGTTAGGGATTTTCCCCCCTGGGACACAATATCCAACATACACATCTTAAAGCAGAAAAGGGTTATTTTGGCTCACAGTTTCAGAGGTTTCAGCTCTGAGTCAGCTGGCTCTGTTGCTATGGGCCTCTGCCAAGGAGGAGCATCACAGCTGATAGGCCCAGCAAAGGAAAGCCGCTCACTCCAGGCAGCCAGGAAGAAGAGAGGGAAGGGAGATCCGGAGAGAGGGGAAGGATGGGGCACCTCTGAAGGCACACTCCCAGGCACCCCTTCCCCCAAGGCCCCTGTCTGAGCAACCCGCTCAGCTAAACCACCTATGAAGTTGCAGCTCTCATGATCCAGCTAGGTCTCGATGCCTCACCTCCGAACACTGCAGGACTGGGGGCCAAGCCCTCAAAACACTAGTCTCTGGAGAACACTTCTGCACCAAAGCCTAGCACTGTCTCTTCATGCCAAGGGCACGCCTTGTCATGGCGCAGGCCAAGGCCCTCCCCGGAGGTTGAGTGGATGCTGGCACCATGCTCCCAGAGGCATGACACAAGTAACCTCTGTTCTCTACATGCCCCCATGGGTGGGCATGTTCCAGTGACAGAGATGGAGCAAGGTGCTCAGGCGGCTCACTGCGTGCTAGAGGGATGAACTCATGAGACACGCATAAAGTGGGGCTGACGTCAGTGATGCTATGGGGAGCTGGTGCCTGGGGACAGTGATGCCCTGGAGATGGCCGTGCCTGGGGACAGTGATGCCCCGAGGATGGAGGTGCCCAGGAATATCAGGGGCCCTAGGGATGGATGTTGGGATCCTGGAAATGACAGGGCCCAGGGGTGATGAGGCCCAGGATGGCGGTGCCTGAGATAGCATGTCCCCAGCCATGGAGGTGCCCAAGGATGGCCATGCCCAGGCAAGAGTCTCCCACACAGCTAAGGCAGATGCCCAGTGTGCCCAGGCAGAAGGCATGGTAAGACCTGCTTCGCATAACTGGATTTTTCCCTTTTAGGTCTCAGGTCCTGTGGCTTTTAGCAAAACATGTAAGATGTTTTTTCTCCAAGCTGCCTTGTCGCACACAAAAAAAGAAAGAATTCCTGCTTTCCTCAGCAATTTTTTTTATTCATATTTGTAGATGGAGGTGAGTGTGTTGACCCCGAGCCATGGGGAAGTCAGGGCCTGGAGCCAGGGTAGCAGATGCGCCCAATGCCAAGCCTTGCACTGCCTGGGTGTGCCTAGCTACACTTCTCCAAGGAGCAGCACCGATGAGCTGCGCATGGAGCAGGAGAGCTTATTTGAAGGAACTGGCTCAGCTGAGGTGGGAGCTGGCAAGTGTGAAGTCCTCAGGACTGGCCAGCAGGTGGGAGATGCCTGCAGGACTTATAATCACAGAGCAGAGTTTCAAGGCCTTTGGAGGCAGGAGACGTTTCTTCCCCCTTCAAGTCCTCAGTCTTTTCTCCGGCTGCCCCCAGCAGGTCGGACAAGGCCCACCCACATGATGGGCAGACATCTGCTTGGCTCAAAGTCTACTGCCTTAAATGTCCAAAAAAATATCTCCCCAAGCTGGGCTTAGTGGTGCAGGCCTATCATCCAGACCCTGGAGAGGCTGAAGCAAGCCAACCTCAAATTCGAGCCCAACTTATTCTACTTAACAAGAGCTGGTCTCAAAATGAAATAATCACAATCATAAGATAAAGGGTGGGGGATGTAGCTCAGTGTGACAGCCCTGAATTCCATCACAGCGTCACCATCAAGATAAAACCTTCCCAGCAGCATCATGCCATCTGAACAGGTGTTCGGCCAAACACCTGGTCATGACAGCCTCACTATGGCAACAGTGACATGTAACATTGATCATCGAGGCATTAAAAATCAGCTGTGGTGCCAGACCACGGGGCCTCAAAGTCCAAGACACGGGTGAAACCACACAGCTGCCCTGTCTCAAGTAACGGAGCCATCTCTGCCCCCTCCCTAGGATGAGGTCACTCTTGTGCTGACCAAGGGATGCTTGACAATGTCGCTGACCTTGCCTTTCGCTGACTGTCCCCACCTGGGCTAGCCCAGGCCGGGTGGGCCACCTCCCAGGAGCTGTAGCAAGCAAGCTCGGGGGCCCTATACTTAGAGGCAGAGGAGCGGGAGGAGGCGATCCTCATCTTAAATGTCACTGTGATTTATAGACTATATTTCCGGGGAAAAGTGCAAAGATTTATTTGCTAGAGACAGGTCGTTTGTAAACACGCAGCTCCCAGGTGCAGCTGTGTGGGCTGGGAGGCCCCAGGGCTCCAGGCTGCTGCGGGGAGAGAACTAGAACCGCAGCCGGCCCTGGCGGGGCACAGCCTCACTCACCCACAGAACCCGTGTCCCAGATAAGGACACGTTTCGCCTATGCTCCCGAGCGGCTGGGGTTGGGTCCACGCGCGACACCTTTTCACCCCTAAATGGATGAGTGGAAGGCTGATAATTACGGGAGGTGACACACGTGGCAATTAGCCTGGTTTAATCATTCTGCAACGTGAGCTTGTGTCATGCGGCACCCACAAATGTGTGCCTGGGGTGTTGGCCAGTCAAAAATAAAAATTATATCTAATGTTTTACTAAAGGAAAAAGATGACAATAGTCAGTTGTGCCCTGGGGAGCTACAGACGTGATCGATGCGTACACTTCTGATAGTCTCGCCAAAAAATTCGTAAAGCCCTCTCCAACAGAAGGCAGGAAGCACACGCCTGAGTTGGAGGTCGATGGCGACATCCCTGCACAGGGAAGCCCGCAGTGAGCAGCGGCCAGGGGCAGAATGGAGACTGACCGGGGGACTCGAGGACCACTCACGGAAGCAGGAGGTGGTGGCTGTGTCTTCCCAGTTGCGGATGGGAGAGAAGCATCTGTAAGGACGTGCAGTGCCTCCTCCCCGCAGTCCTCAGTAGACAGCATCTAGCCTGAGCTGTAACCAGAGACCTCGCGCCGGACACACACGGGAGCCCGGAAAAGCGGAAAGCAAGGAAGGAGAGCCGTGGGTGGGCGTGGGCGGCCACAGGATGGAAAAACACAGTGAGTGTAAGGGAGAGAAACGAGGGACCCAAAGACCTGGCGTCGGCAGACCCGCCCGCGCAGACGGAGCGACTGGCCACAGCACAGGGTGGCACTGCAGAGGAGGTGTCTTCCTCGTCCTCCTGTGTGTTAGGAGACGCCTGGGTTCCTGTGGGGGCTCACAGTCTGCGCATGGGCTCCCTCCACAGCTCAGCGGTCGTCCAGGGTCCTCCTTCCTCGCTGGGATCTGGGGGACTTTCTTCGAGCCCCCACTTCTCCAGTTGTGCCTGCACATGCATGCGCATGCTGTACCCACTAAGCCCAGTGGACTGTCATTTGGGGACCAGACCGGCCCCAGCAGCCGTGGAGGGGGGTGGGGAACGGGACTGTGGAGCTCCAGGGTGTCCCTGCCTCCCTCCTGCCACATTAAGCTGCCGCCCTCTGCTCTCACCCCGGCCCTCCATGTCCCTGCACTCTGCCCATGCCAGGCTTGTCAAGAAACCCTGTGCAATGGCAAAAATCAAGGGCGAAAAATGGCGGGGTGCCTTCGTGCCTGGTGGAGGGTTTGTCTTCTTGTCAGTCTCATGTTCCTCTTTCTGGGACCATGGACGTCGGGCACCAGATCTGCGTCCCAGTGGCTGCCCCGCTATTGGACGATGGGACCAGGGGAACAGAAGAACAGCTGCAGACTCAGCTCCTGGGGCCCATGGCTGGAGGAGGCAGGAGCTTGGTCCCGCCAGAACCGCCGTGCTACAGGTCACGTACCACGCGGCCAGCACCTGCAGTGAGAACCCAGCTCTTCTGACCACGGCTCATAATATGGAGTAAGTAGGGAGTAATATGGGAAGTAGCTGCTGTCCAAACCTTCAATGCGCCCATCATGTTAAAAGCAATCCTCAGAAATTACCGAGACTGGCTGCACATCTGCCTGCGATATTGGTAGCTGCTTTTTTTTTCCCCCAGGTGAAAAGGCAGAAAATACTCAAAATGGAGACTGTTTCTCTTCCTTCCTTCCTTCCTTCCTTCCTTCCTTCCTTCCTTCCTTCCTTCCTTCTTTCCTTCCTTCCTTCCTTCCTTCCTTCCCTCATTTCTCATTACCAGAGGCCCAAAGCAGGGCCTTCACACCGAGCTACATCCCCAGCCCATTTTTTAAGTTTGATTTTGAGACACGGTCTCACTAAGTCACTAAGTCACCCAGGCAGGGCTCAAACTTGCAATCCTCCGGCCTCAGCGTCCCAAAGTGCTGAGATGACAGGCCCACAACACCGGACCCGGCTTCTTTGCCATTCAGAATGGTCATGCAGTTTCTCCCTCACAGCATAAAGACATTGGTCCCGCCCACAGGCCGCTTCTCCCTCCCTCAGCTCAGATGCCCCTGGGCTTTCCTGGGGTCCAAGGGCTTCTTCCTGCCCCGGTGGTGCTACCTGCATAGAGGAGAGAAGCTCAGGATCCTGGGGCACCGGCACCATCTCGGGGTGATGCGCCCTATAGGGCAGGTGGTGAATGGGTAGGCACCCAAACCCTGACACGCTGGACCTGCCCCACCTGCAGAGGCACAGGGAACGACACAGACCATACCGTCCTCCCATGCTGGGCACAGAGGTGAGAAAGCAGAGGGCAGGGCAGGGGAGGGCTGGGCTGGTCCCTGAGGAGACCTGGCAGAGCGCAGGAAGCAGTGGCCCTGCCAGGGCTCCAGGCCAGCAGCAGAGGGCCCTCACACTCACCTGGCCAGCAGGGGCTGCAGAATCCCCCTACAGACCCGGTGTCTCTGCCAACCCCAAAATTTAATGACCCAGGTCTCAGCCAATCCTGATGTTGCCTACTTTGATTTCCGGCCTGGAGCAAATGTGGAATGGGAAGCGCTGGAGGGCCAGATGCCCCGTCTCCCCAGGCCCGGGTGTCTAGGTAGCAAGTTGTCTCCCCCCAGGGTCACTGCTCAGACCGGATACACCTGTTTATCAATCGGTTCTTAATCAACATCCACAAAGCCTGGGCAGAACAGTGCGCACCCGCTGTTACATCCCCATCTGCCCTCACTGGCGACAGCCAGCATCTTGCCAAGCTCAGGCCTGCGTAGGTGCCTCGGTACGTCCTCGGTAACAGCCTCGCCTGGGCTCGATGACAGCTGCAGGAAGCCCAGCCGTACCCGAGCCACCCCAGGATGCGGGTGTCCCAGGCACCCCGGGCCGGGATCCCGCCCTGCGCCTGGCCCTTCCCCACGCCAGCCAGGCTGTGCGGGTGAGCTATGCCAAGCGGCCGCCGTCGCTGCCATCGGGGAGCCGGGGTGTGGACAGAACGGCTGTTTCTCTGTCTCCAACAAGCCAGTAACAGTGTAAACCGAGCTCTCATCTTTCAGCAGCCATCACGGGATTCTGCACAGCCCCGTGTCCGCCGCTGAAATATGGCCCCTGCCCCACGCCCGGCCCACGTGTGTACAATTTTATGATATTTCAGTTTTATGGGGGACATCTCGCTGAGGAATGTCCCTTAGTGAACGATCACTCTGGAATCTATTCTGCCTTCAAAGAGGCTTCTCTTGGAATGGCCCAGGAGGGGGCGGGCCGGGCTGTACACAGAGCCCCTGCCAGCAGGGAGCTCCCGCCAGGCACGGGAGGCGCACGGAGGTAGCAGCCAAGCCGTCCAGGCTGGCACTGTCTGCAGGTGGTGGGAGGGCAGTGGGGTGGGCTTTCAGGGCGACCCTCCCACGTCACCCGCTGCTGCAGCCCGGCCTCCGTGCCCACACCCTCAGAGCCTTGGGCCTTGGAGAACATCATTATTTTCACAGAGACTCTGCAGTCCACTCTCTGCCTTGTGCTGGACTGGCATGACATCCCAGGCAGGTCTGGAAAGGATGCAGAGCTTCCTGGCGGCAAGGTGGTGACAGAGTTGCCATGGTCCCCAGGGCTACTCTGTGCCCCCCCCCCCCCATAGGGCAGGTCCCAGACCTCCCCGTCCACGGGCTCCTTGGAGTCCTGTTCCAGCTCTCTCCCTCTGGGGACACCAGGACCTTTGTTCTCTCACACCCATGTCCCCACCCAAGTCCCT
Source organism: Ctenodactylus gundi (assembly GCA_004027205.1). Taxonomy (NCBI): domain Eukaryota; kingdom Metazoa; phylum Chordata; class Mammalia; order Rodentia; family Ctenodactylidae; genus Ctenodactylus; species Ctenodactylus gundi. The sequence continues at coordinate 47,267 of PVKB01002723.1, read as the reverse complement.
GGAGTTGATAGCCCAGGCCCTGGCACTGCCCGTCCTGCTCACAGGGCTCTAACACGTCACTGCTGGCCCAGGCCTGGAGACCTCAGCCTTGTCTCTCTCTAAAATCGGCTGCTGGCCACCATGGTTGGAGAGCTGTTCTCCATCGTGCCACCACGGCCAGCTGACCACTAACGGACTGTGACCTCTGAATTATGCACTAAATAGTGGGTGATGGACACTGTTTCCCCCCCGAGGAGAACCTGACCAAGACTCGCAGGGCTGGGGAGCCACCCGGAAAGCTCCCATCTCAGGATCTTGCTGCAGAGGGTCACCCACTCACAGGCCCCCGGGGTCCCAGGTCCTGCTGGCCACCTGAGCCCAGCAGCAGCTCCGAGGCATGACGTGGTGTGAGAAGTCGGGACCCTGACGAGTGTCTGTGACGCTCTGGCCTGTCCACACACGTAGCCCTCACCCTGAACTGACCAAATGGCAGCACCCACGGGTGCACACGGGCCTCTGTGGCTGCTGGGGCTCATCTGCCCTCCTCAGCCCTCCTCGCCCAGGACCAGGCAGGGAAAGGGCTCAGAAGCACAGAGCTGCCGGATACCATGTGGATGCCCAAATAAGCCGCATCCCAGAGAGGTAACATTTTAATTTAACGATGTCTCTTGCAATAATGGAAATACATTAAAACATCATCTGAAAATCAAGTTGAACTGATGTCCTGTTTTGTTTTTATTTTTTACAGAACTGAGAATGGAACCCAGGGCCTTCGCGCTAAGCCAAGTCCCAGTCTGATTTTTGTTTTTGTTTTGTGATGATATCTTGCTAAGCTGCCGTGCTAGCCAGGCTGGGCTTGAACTTGCAGTCTTCCTGCCTCAGCCTCCCAGAGTTCTGGGCCACCAGATGTCCTGTTCTTCTAAGCTGAATGTAACACCTTGTACCTTTATGTATGGTGGAGCTGGGGGCTCTCTGCTCTCCCCAGCGCCCCGCTTCCCTGCCCAACTCGAAAGGAGCCCCACCCTCTTGGCTAAACTGACTTGTGAATCTCTTCCTGTCCTGCACAGACCGATGACGCCACTGGAATGTGTGCAGAGGTGACTGGGGACAGTCTAGGACCTTGACCTCCTATGGAAGCCCAGCTGATGACAGGCTGAGGACAGCCTGACCCCGCCGTGAGCTCCAGCCCCTTCCTCGGGAGCAAGGACCCCGAAATAAAGAGCGCAGCCCACGATGTCAGCACACAAGGCTCTGACTAGCTGTCCTGGCTCTTCCACGCAGGGGGACTCAGGGACAGTACCAGCACTGTGTGTGGCTTCTTGTGGACAGAACCAGCATGGCTCAGACCTGCGACCCCCTCCCCAGGTCCCGGAGGGCAGGAAGGCACCCCAGACCCCGGTGAGCCAAAAGATCAGAGGATCCTTGCGTGTTCTAGAAAACCGCATGGACAGGTAAATACACACGCCATGGGTTTCCAGATCTCCCCCGTGAGACAGACAGAAGAGGCGGAAGGACCACGAAGGGAAATTCTCCTAAGCGTGGCATCCGTGCCCAGAACAGGAAGCACGCACATGCATGGGCCCGGAGGCTCAGCCAGCCCCCACCCCCTTTGTCCACACCGTTCGGTACAGCCTGATTATCCTTTAATCTTCCTAATAATGTGTTTCTTTCCCGGTAATAGGTTTCCATCATCCTCATGGTCTATTGATCAGAAGGCTTCTCGGGGTTTTGAGAGCCTGTGAGGAAAATAAGGGTCCAGACCATCGGGAGTCTGGGGGATGTTTCTAGGGAAGCCCGTGTGTGACGACCCTGCCCCGCACACAGGAGCCAGGGCGATGGCTGCCCCTCCGGTCCCAGCTGCTGCCTCTGTCGCCCACCATCCTGCCTGGCCTTTGTTGGTGGTGCTGCGTGCCGAACGCCCTGTCTGTCCCACTGCTTGCATTTGTCTTCCCAGTGAGTCAGGCTCTCAGTGACTCGCTGAGTAGCCCAGACGGGGCACAAAATTCGGTCCTCCTGCCTGAGCTTCCCAGAGGGCGGGATGACAAGTGCAGGCGGGTGCCGCCAGGTGCAGCTAGACAAGGTGGTGACCTTGTCTTCAGCACAGGAGCGGGACCTGGGCAGGCCTCGCCGCAGGAAGGTGCCAGGGGCCACCGCGTGAGCAGCTAGCTCCTTCCTTGGTGAAGCTGTCACCCTGAGCCCGGGCCTCCGAGACTCCAGACCCACAGACGACGGGAAGAATTGTCTACTGCGAGTGCTCAGAATCACTGTGAATGTTTAGATTTTTAAAATTTAGTGAATTTGGTCATTCGCGACTTCCAGAATCCTCCCCTCCCTACAGACACTTCTTCCACGTTTTCTTGCCGCTCTCAGAAGCAGCTCCGGATGTGCTCCTTTGGGAGAGTCCACAGACGTGATGGAAGCCTGGTGCGTCCTCGTCCGCCTCTGTCCCTGGCCCTGGCCCCGGCTGCGGGCTCCCCCCGGGTCACAGTGACCACGAAAAGTTGATGCTTTTAATTAAATCAGGACATGGAGGCAGGAGGACTCCCAGAGCTGCTCAGAGTGAGGCAGGAACCAGGGGGCAGGGCCCTCAAGGTGAAGCAGAAGAATTTCAGGATTCCCAACTGTAACTTTCACTATTGTAATTTTTAAATGTAAACAAGGGCTGCTTCCTGGTCCACACAGGGCTCCTCCCTGACTCCCTCACAGGGATGAAGGGGCCAGGAGCTCCCTTGGCACTGCTACGAGGGCACTGATCCCATCCACGAGGGGCCCTCCCTCAAGGCCTGGCCGCCTCCTGAGTTCCCGCCTGTAACACCATCACCCAGGGGTTAGGCTTCCAGCTCCTGAGTTTCAGGAGACACAGACCTTCAGATCACAGCACATGGGGATAATAGGATGCAGAGGTGGTATGGGCAGGGCACCAGGAGCAGTCTGGGATGCCCTGGCAGAGCCTAGAGAGGTCACAGGACAGAAAGCCAGAGGGGCCTGAGGGACGGAGGGGACGGCAGGCTGGGCTGCAGGGCTGGCGGAGGAGCCGGGCATCAGGAATTTGTAAGCACTGGCCAGTGGAGCACCCCAAAGCGTGTGAGGGAGGATCTGCCACTTCTAAGAGACGCACACATGAGCAGGGGTGGGCCCGGGCTGCCCTCCAGGACCATGCAGGGCCTCCCCTCCTCAGCCCAGGGCACCCAGGGCTTTTGCAGCACTTTTGCTTGTTTGTTTGCCTTTGTTTTGTTTTTGTAAGGGTCTCACTAGTCACTAAGTTTCCCAGACTGGGCTGGGGTTCCAGGCCCGCCCCACGGAGCTTGGCCCAGGTGGATCCTTGGCGATCCTGCCCCAAGGTGCCCGGCGAGAGGAGACCCAGCCTTCCGCGAGGCACACGCTGCGCAGCTCTGAGGCCACCTGGCTGTAGGCCATCCACCACCTTCAGGGCTCGATGAAGCCCTCGCAAGCCCCATCCGGCAGCCACTTATTGGATTAAGACAAACGGCTGGTTATTAATAGACTACAGCTTAATGAAGAAAGTAGGCAGCATGGCACTGTGGTAAGGCGAAGAAACACGCACGGGGCTTCCACGCTCACCTTAGGAGGTCGGAGGGCGGGTCTTCCAGGTGGAAGACGCCGGGCCAGACCACCCCTTGGCCAGTGCTAAAAACTTAGGGGTCTGAGAGCGGGAGCCAGAACCCCATGGTGTGACCCCAGCACCTGCGAGCTGTGTGGTCCTCAGGAAGTGACTTGACCTCTCTGAACTTCTGTCTCCTCTTTGTGAAGGTCCCATGGGAGGTGCCTGCTGATCGTGACATTGGGTCCTGTGGACACAGGCTGAGGGAGGGCACCTGGCTTTCTGCAGGAGACCAAGAACACTTATCACCCGCTGAGAGGGTGTGGGACTGCAACTGTTCTGGGGATGGACACGGGGCTGGGCAGATAGGGTGGGGCCAGGCAGCAGCCTCTGTGCAGCCCAGGGAGCGCACACCAAAGCCCCTTTCTACCCCGCAGCCCCTCTCCACCCTGCAGCCCCTCTCCCCTGAGCATTTCTGAGAACGCTTGGAAATGACTCAGGCCAGCATGGCCTCCAGTGCACACTGGACCTGCAGCGCAGGCCTGACATCCCAGAACTCTCTGAGGCTGAGGCAGGAGGCTCACAAGTTTGAGCCCAGCCTAGGCAGCTTAGAAACCTAAAATTTAGCAATTTTAGATCTTGACTCAAAAAAAAAAAAAATCAACAACAGACTGAGCATGTAGCCCTGTATGAAGGCTCTGGGTTCCAACCCCAGGACCACAAGAAAAAAAAAAAAAAACAACAATAAAGGGCTCGGCTAGGAATCCTGGGGGCTGCCCATGGCGGCACAGCTCGGGGGCAGATTGCATCTGTCTCAGGATGAGAGGACCACAACCGGAGCCGTGGCAGCTTGGTAGCTCAGATCGCTGCCCTGTCTACCTCCACAGCGTGCTGGATCCCACAGCTGACGAGGGGCCCGGAGCCTTGAGGGGAGCCTGACTCCAGGGTGAGAACTGTGCCCAGTGCCTGCAGCAGCCAGCAGAGTTCAGGAAACAGAAGCCAAAAGTGGGACTTCCGCCTGTGCTCCTGACTCCCAGCGTGGCAGGGCCAGGGAGGAACCCGGGGATGTACTGCAGGGCCTCCACAGAGGGGAGTCAGATGAGAGCTCTCCTCAGCTCAGCCTTGTGTCACCAGGGAGGACCCAGGGAGCTGGCAGGTTGACAGAGACACAGATAGGCCCCATGGTGTTCAGGGTCTGTGGCCAGGGGCAGTCACTGGAGCCTGAAGCCTGGCAGGTCCTGGAGACCTCGTGGGGCTGCTTCCTGCCCATGGCTCCGGGGCCACTGTTGGCCACACCCCATGTTCCGAGTCCCTTTCTCCCTCAGATTCACAGTGCTGCCTTCTCACGCCTTGGCTCTCTGTTGGTTCTTAGAAAGGCAGAATCAACAGAAATGATAATCTCACTATGCTGCCTAGGTCACTCTTGAACTTACAATCCTCCTGTCTCAGCCTTCCAGACTGCTGGGACTATAGGGCTATCCTATCCAGCCCAGCAATAGTGAATGTTTACATTTCTAAAAATATATATATTCTTATAAAAGGCATGCTGTCATTGCTGAGCCCAGAATCGAACTCCCGTGCCTTCACTCCTACGCAGGACCATGACCATCTGGAGAGGCCTGAGGTCCCCTGAGCAGCTGCTCTGGGTGAACACAGCGACCTTGCCCTTAGGATGGGCTCCAAACACACCACTCTCCACACCCTTAGTCGAGCCTAAAAGGGAGACCGCAGTGGCCTCTGGGGTTCTCAGAAGCCTGGGATCGTTAGTCATAAACTGTCCTCTGGCCATCTCCAGGACAGACACACCAAGCCACTGAGAACACAGTAATTTCAAGCATGTCACGGTTGAGATTGACTGTATACCACAAAGGTTCATTGTGTTGGAGCCCTGGTGCCAACGGACAGGCTTTGAGGAAGGGCCTAGACTTAGAAGGCTCAAGCTTCCTCCATGGACCAACCCACTGCAGGACTTTTTGGAGGGCCCTGTTGATGGAGACCTGGGCCTGCACACAGAGCTGTTTTTATCTTTTATTTTGAAACAGGATCTCACTAGGGATCTAAGTTTTCCATGCTGGGCTCAAACTTGTGATCCTCCTGCCTCAGCCTCCCACAGGCCTGTACCACTTATGGTCTGATGGCCTTACTGGGATGAGGCGGAAACAGGTAGTGGGGCCTGTTGGAGGCAGGGACCCTGAAGGGGTGAACGTGGGGACTGCATCTTGTCCCCAGCCCCTTTCTCTCTGGAACGTCCCCCTCTGCTGCCTGCTGTCCCGAGATGAGCACTGTCACCACTGTGTCCTTCTGCTGTCGAGTTTCTCTCCCCTCACAGGCCAACGAGCAGTGGAACCAGCTGACCAGAGTCTGGAAATAGGAGCCAGAAAAATCCTTCCCTCCTTTAGGCTGGTGTTCTAGGCCTTTGGTCATGTGATGAAAAGCCACTAACACACAGGCAAACCACTGCACAAGGTAGGACTGAGCAGTTGCCACGTAGACACTGCGGAACTTGTTGGAAAAACCAGCGAAGGCAACAGACCACGCCTCCCGCTGAACGCCCACATCACTGGGCTACAATGGCGTCCTGCTCCTAACCTCCCCCCCACCCCCCGCCCGAGTCAACCACCTTGTCACACCCAATTTATCACACATCCTAGCTTAGCCTCTCTGGCCACAAACAAGCCCAAAACACGTTGCCGTAAAACTGGGAAAACCCATCGGACACAAATCTGCCTAGTGAAGTGTTAGGGACAGTGTGGAGAGGTAGGTGGGGCATGTGCCAGGTCCTGGCACCTACCCCCAGCGCTACCATCATAAACAAGTGTAGAAAAGCCGCACGATTTGTGGAAGGCTCCACTGAAAGTGAAGACCAAACATCGGCATATTTTTACACCTACAAAATGTTGAAAAATAAGAACCAAGCCATTGTGAGGTTGGGGACCCTTTGCACTAGGGAGGGGGTCAGCTCCCCCCACAGCAGACCCGCTCCATCCATGTCAGTCAATTTTTCTCTGGGACGAAATACCCAACATCCACATCAATCTCAAGAGATTTACTTGGACTCTGGGTTTCAGCGGGTTCAGTCCATGGTCAGCCAGTTCCAAGGCAGGAACACCGGGCGGGTGGAGGACCCCTGCTCTGCCCACCGCAGCCAGGAAGTGGAGAGAGGAGGGAGGAGCTGGGGGCAAGAGCCCCACCTTCCAGGTCCCACCCTCGGGGCCCACCGCACCGAGGCCCCGCCTCTAGCAGCGTAACAAGTCATCCCCTGAAGAACACCGTGTCCCCTAGATCCAGCCACCTTGCAAACATTACATGTTTGGATTTAAATCACAATGCCCACCATCACTGACCTCGGTCTCTTACCACAGCTCTGAGCAGTCTTGCACACCACTTTTTGGAAACCACTGCTGCAGCCAGGGCCAGATCCCACCTGCCACCACCCTCGGTCCTGGTGCCTACCAGACCTGTGGTTACTGGAAGCTCCATCTCTACATTCCTATTTCAGAAGCTGCGCTGCGCACGTGCGCAGGAGCCACCCTGTCCTTGGGAGGTGCTGGCCCCACGGCCCACAGGAGGTGGGAGCGCCACTTCCCCAGTCCTCTCCCATCCCACCTGGCACACATCTTTCTCCCAACCCCGTCGACTGGGAGATGGGGACCAAACAAGAGATAACAACGTGTGTGTCCCCTAAATGGCTTTCCAAAGGCAAGTAGTCATATTAAAACCATCCATTTCCTCCAAACTATCAAATATTCCCCTGGAAATGCAGGCTGGCAGAGAGCAGGAGGGGGCCCTGCCATCTCCCCTCTGCATCCAGCCTAAGCTTTCAAGGCCTCCACCAACATGGGGGACAACTGATGGCGTCTCTCCGACCCCACACATGCGAACCTTGACAAACACAGCAGGCGGGCACAGATCTCGCCTGCCCCCGTTCTGCTAGCCTCCGAACTCTGCAGACAAAACGGGGGCCTTAGCCCATCCTGGGGCTCCCCCGCCCAGATTGCTGGCTGCCGGCAGCCCCAAGCCAGCGCTTTAAAAGCCCACTAACGAGGAAGTTTGGTCTGGATGTCGAAACCAACAGGACGATGCTCCCGTGGGCCACTTACTCATTTTAGTGCTGCTCAGAGAGGTCTAAAAAGACTTGATAAATACTTAAAACCCGAGCGATCCTGAAAGTGTTTTACAACACAACTGCTATTTAATTAGCCTTGATTCCGGGTTAGGAAGGCTCGGAATGACACCATGAAACCATTTATGTGCCCAGACGTCTCTCCCTCCTTCCAGCACTCCCAGCTCCCGCCTCTCTGCCTCCGTTCCTGGTGGGGAACAAAACAGAGAATTCTGTGAGCAGTAAAGAGTAATGGGGGACAGAGACATGGGGTAGGGGCCAGTGGTAACTGCTGAATGTCAAAAGGACATGGTGCACTCCCCGGTCTCCTCCAGGGTGGCCACCGAGGCACCAGCTAGCCAAGGTCCTGGGGAGAGAGGCCAGGGCTGTCTGCAGGGGGTAGGGGGCCAGAGAAGGTGTGAGGGTTGGGATCTGGAATGACCCCCAAAGCCTCAGTGGACAGTGGGTCAGTTGTGGGGTTAATCCATCCATGTCCTCTGCTGTTATGAGGTGCAGCCTGGGGAGGGCAGATCCCTGGCACATGACCCAGAAGCAGGATCCCCTTCCTCTTGGTGCTCAGCCTCTCTCGGCCCAGCCTCTCCCTGGCCTCTCTGTGCATCGCCAGCTGCCCAGGTGTGGACTGAGGCCTCCTGAAATTCTGGGCCAAGGTAGCCTTTCCCCCCTAAACTGCGGGCATCAGGTATTGTTTCCAGGGACAGGGTTCCTGGCAGGTGTGTGGGGGTCTCCCGGTAGGGACCATGCGGAGTCTCCACTGCCCAGGGGAAACTCTAGCGCACACGTTCCCTGGGGTTCACTGCGGCCACACGGCGGAAGCTCCTGTGCACTCCCGCCCTGTCCTCCCTCTTTCCTGGCACCAGCCTCTGTGCCACGTGGGCCTCCTGCACATGGCTAGCTGGCACCGGACGCTCTAGCTTCGCTCTTCCATCCAAGGCTCGCCGTTCAGGGGCGGACCCCAGGTTGCCTGAATTATCATCTGTGTAGACGTGACTGCCGTAACATACACTCGGGTTCTAGCCAGCCCCCATGGTGCAGGCCTGTCGTGGCCGCCCTCTGGATGGCTGAAGCAGGAGAATCGCAGGTTTGACTTAGCAAGATCTTGTCTTAAAATATAAATGAAACAAGGGAGGGGACTTGGGATGTTGCTCAGCACAAAGGCCCTGGGCTCAAACCACAGCACCACGAACTACCTACCTCCCCGGGCTACAATGGCAGACCCAGCACCCAGCACCAGAACCGGGTCTCAAAGTCCCCCCGAGTTGTGGCTGTGCCTCTCTGTAGCAGGTCACTGAGGGGCTCCGGACAAGGTTTCCTGATCCAGACGTGGTCCAAGAGCCACACACACCAGAGACACAAATGGCCCTGTTCCTGTGGAGGTTGCAGACCTGCGTGTGTATGGCGGGGGCAGATGAATGACCAAACACAGGAGGTGAGTTTCAGGGGTTTAGGAGGTTTGTGTGGTGATGCAGAGCTGGGAAGAGTTTACAGCAGGGACCCCACGAAGGTGACGTCATGGCGCAGATGCAAAGTTGGAAGGAGCCGGAAGGACATTTGATAAAAGGATGCTGGGCAAAGCCTACGCAAAGGACCGGGGGCAGATCCTTGTCTAGAGCAGTCAGAGATCAGCCAGTAGTTGGGTAAGAGGGAAGGAGGAAAGGATAGAATGTAGGAAGGTTCAGGAGTGAAGAGGTAATACCTTGTAGAACCAACCTCTGCAGAACTTTGGCAGTCCCCTGATTGAGCAGGGGTAATGAGATACCACTTAGTAATCGGGTTGAGATTCGACGGTGGGACCCAGTGAGGACACCAGCTGGAAGGCTGTCGGAGTGGCGAAGGGAGCCAGCAGTGGCACAGCCCAGCCACAGGGAATGGGCCATGGTCAGGTCCTGGCATAGGCAGGGCAGGGAGCGGGCATGTTTGGGCAAGTCTTAGTCAGGGATCAAGGACCCCAAAAGATGGTGGGGCCTTCAGCCTGATGGGGATGACTCCAATAAGAGAGGCAGAGGAGCCCAGCAGGTTCACGCATGTGTGAGCCAGGGGTACCCCCAAATGACATGGGGTGAGGCCCCGGCATCCCCACCAGAGGGGCTGTGGCCCAGCCCCGCCCCTGGCCCCTGGTATGGCCCACTGTGTGGACACCGCCTTACGCCCGGGAGGTCTGGTGTCTCGGAACCTGGCAGGGTATTTTGGAATTCTTTAGGTAAGAAATGGGTGAAACAAAACTTGCAGCTGGGCATCTCACTGAGGAGAGATGAGCTCTGCACAGACCAGATCCACCACCCACAGGCCCGTCCACCCTGGCGCTGTCCTCCAGGTGCACGTGGGCCCTGGAGCCCCAGGTGGGCAGTCTCCCTCTGAAGACTGTCTCTGCGGGCGGTGCCATCCTCCGGGGCCATGCTGTGCGGGGTGAGTCGCTCCTGCCAAGGCCTCTGTGCTCCGGGTGGGTAGTGTTCCATGCCAGGGCCGGGACGGTGGTGGACATGTGCCCAGGGGACCGAACGGCCTCTTGGTTTGTAGTGGTGTGGGATGAGGCCACCCCGCTCCTGGGGGCACCTGTGCCCCCTCCCTCCTTCTCTTCTCCAATCTCCCCCTTTCTCTCTGTCTCACCCCCCTTCCTCTCCTTCCGTCGCTCCCTCCCTCATCCCCTCAGCCTTTGTCCGCAGTTGCCTGAAGGAAACAAGCCTAGGAGACCTGCTTAGTCCACAGGTGTGCCTTAAAATAACACGTATGGAACTCTGCCCGGCCCTCTGACGCCGGCTTAGCTGGAGACATCGCGGAGCCGGTAGAGACACACAGAGGGCGGTAGGAATCTAAGGGACTGGCCGCATGGGCAGCTAACCACCGTCTTCTCTGCCAGCCTTTTTCCACATCCCCAGCTCACGTTCGGACCCCTCGGGGCTGCAAACCACTGCCCCCTCCTCTTTCCTGGCCCTGAGGGAGTGGAAGAGAAAGGAGCCAGAGCCCCGCCTGTCATCCCAGCGCTCTGGGAGGCCGAGGCAGGAGGATTGCAAGTTTGTATCCAGCCTAGGCAACTTAGGAACCTCGTGAAACCATTTCAAAGATAAAAAATAACAAACAGGGAATGCAGCTCTGGGGCGGATCCTAGGACCCCCAGGAGGGAGAGGAGGAAGTCAGGGGGAGGGAGGGAAATGGAGTCAGGTCACACTCACGTGCACTAGAAGTCAGAGGACAGGGAGGAGCACAGGCCTGAAGGTTCTGGGGACACGGGCCGACCAGCAGGAGCCTGGGAGCTGCACCCCAGGGAGGGAAGGGGAAAGGGGATGGAGGGGTGCTGCTCAGAGGCTGGCCCTCCACCTCCCACCTCAGGAGTCCCCAGAGCAAGGGACACCTCCGCCCGCCCCTGCCTCTGGTTGCTCCGTGTCACAGCCACTACCTCCAGGGCACGCCCACCCGTGGGTCCCAGGGCACCCGCCACCACCCCAGGCACAGCTTCCCACCCAGAGGCAGGCACAGCAACCTCGGGGCGCACTGACGGTCGCAGGCCTGTCTCTGCTTTGTGGCCACATGCCTCCACTCCCTGTCACCTAAGCCTTCTCGGGGACGTCCCAACACGGGGGAGTTCCACCTGCTTGGTGCCTCCCTGGAAGGGAGGCTGCACCTGGCTGGGGCTCGGGGATTGAGGAAAAACAGGTCGCGTAAAGAAATGTCTCCTTTTCAACTACATGCGTGGGGCTGAAGAAATGGCACAGCAGCAAAAGCAAGGCCCTGAGTTCAATTCCCCAGCACCATGAAGCCCCCAGGCATGGAGGCTCACGCCTATAATCCCAATGTTCAGGAGGCTGAGGCAGGAGAACTTCCATGAGTCCAAGGCCAGCCTGGGCAACACAGCGAGGTCAGGACCAGCCTGGGCCACAGAGCAAGAATCTGGCTCAAGATAAATAAATAAACTGCAGGTGTTTGGCCTGTTGGTATGCAACTTTCCACAAGAAGATTTAGCCTAATCCAGGCCTGGTGGCTCTGTCCCATCATCCCAGCACCCTGGGAGGCTGAGACAGGGTGATCCCAATTTCAAGCCCAGCCTGGGCAACCTAGCAATAGCACAGGTCAGAGGACGTGGTCTCTAAAGAAACACTAAAAGGTCTGGAGGTGTAGCTCAGGATGAAGGCCCTGGGTTTAATCCCTAGTACTGCAAAAAACAAACAAGCAAACGAACTCATCTAACAGCTTCTCCTGAGAGTGTCGTGCACGAATAGTACCAGAGTGAAAACCTCCACCCAGGACCAGCAGGCCCTGCTGATCTCTGTGGTCGAGGACAGGACGTGTGTGTCCTTACCAGCTTCCTATACTGAGATCCCAACCCCCACCATAACGCAGGAGGGGGTTAGGGCCACTGAGGTCATAAGCTTGGGGCTCTTGTGATGGGATCAGGGGACTGATGAGAAGGACCACCAAAGAGCCAGCCCTCTCACGTGAGGACGCAGGGAGAAAGTGGCCTTCTGCAGTCGCCACCCACCAGCCCTGCTTGACCTCCACCTTGGAATACCAGGCTCTGTGAGTCCGGGTATCTGATTATAGCCACCCAACTCAATCAGGACACTCAGTGAGGCGTCCTCACCTGGTTACGAGTAACCACCACAAGGCACAGCGTCATGGACAGAGGGATTTCTCACTCACTCCTAAATGAGGTACGGGGTCGCTGGCACACGGCAGTGGCTGGCACTGCAGCAGCTGGGGGATGCCAAGGCTTTCCCCTCTGGGCCTCAAGGTGGTGACTATTGCTCCAGCCACCGCATCTATACTCCAATAGAAACAGATAGAAAACTAACAGGGCAGAGACGTCTCCTGGACTCCTCAATGGCGTCCCCTCACCTGTCATGGACCAGCTGTGTCCCACCGTCATCCCTGTCAGGAGTCAGGACGTGTGTGTGCACCCTGACACACCACTCCCCAGTATCAGAGGAATGTGCATATTTGGTAGAAAAGTAAAAGTTTCTCCCACCACTGCTAAAACATATTCGGTTAGAAGCTAAACACAACTCATTGGTACAGAAGTATTGTTTCAATGTATTATGTTATATATATTTTTATTATTATTTTTACAGGGCACAGGTGCCTTTGCGTAGCTGACAGATACCCAGCTACGCATCCACGTGCCTATGCCCGTGTGTGCAGATACGGAAGCCTCATCTCCTTGTCGGTGCCAGCCGCACGATCTCAGAGAGCCCTTTGCCAATGACGAATAATGCCATGGCCTTGAAGACGTTTTCCATGAATGGCTTCCTAAGAAAATTCATCCTGTGTCTCCCCCCAGGCCGAGGCATTGAGTAGCGTGATTAAAAGTCCCTGCTCGGAGATTTCTTTCCAATGTATAAATTATTTATCGACAATGAGAAATAACTTTACTTGGCCTGGGTTATAAAACACCTCCTCTGCTCTGGGATTTCAGAATTCAAAATAGCAGTGCCCGAGGGATGAAGGGAGAGAGATTAGGGAGAGTCAGGAGAGACGGGCAGAGACAGATTGTTGAGGGAGAGAAGTGAAATCAGGAAAGGCCCTTGAACGTGCTAGGTACAAGAATCCCACGAGTTGCAACGTGTGGCCAAAATGCACAGTGAATGCTTATACGACCCCTTTATTACAATGAAGACACACGATCCCCTGCCCCGCCACTTCCTGAAGCATTTCCGGAAGTCCTCTTCCCTGGGTGTCTTTACCAGGTGACATCACAAGCAGGGGAAGGCCTCTGCCGAGCGCCCCCAGTGGATGGGCAGCTGGTAAACGCACGATGGGGCATCCTTACCCATCTTAGTCATCAGACCTGGCACCACGTGACTGTTGACTCTTCTCCAAAGATTATACCTCGGAGGAACTGGAAACTTCTCTGCCAATAGAGCCAGATTTTCTCTGTCCTCCTGGGGACAGTTGCTTGTGTTGCCCAGTGGAGCCCAGGTGTGTTCCTCGGGAGGGCAGCACCTCTGAGAACAGGGAACGTGGCCTCTGAGAGGGCAGAGGACAGAAGGTCTGTGGGGGGCCTTGTTCCGTTGGCTTCAGGCTTCTTTCCCTCAAGCAGAGTGGACGAGGACAGAGGATGGTGAAAGCCCTTTCCTCTGCAGCTGTAGCCTCTCACACACCTTAAGTCGGTTTTGGGGTGCAGAGACAGCACGGGGCTGGGAGGAGAGAGGGGTGAGATCTCCTAGGAGGAGACAGGACAGGAAACCCTCAAGGACAACAGAAGACTCCACACTCACTGCAAGCAGTGCGCTGATCTCTGACCTGCCTCCACTTTCCCTGCCCAGGACCTGACCTCGCCACGCTGTTGGCATCCAATGCCTTTAAGATGGTGGAGGTCTCCTCATCTCCCACTCAGGAGACAGTGGTCCAGCTTCTCTGGGGGTGGACAGAGTGGAGGACACCATCAGTGACAGGCAGTGAAGGCGGCCTGGGCATCTCACAGTAGAGGCCACTGGCTCTAGTGGCATGACTGAGCTTCACAGCCACCTCTTCTCTGTCTCTGTCTCTGTCTCTGTCTCTGTCTCTGTCTCTCTCTCTCTCTCTCTCTCTCTCTCTCTCTCTCTCTCTCTCTCCCGCTCTCTTCCTGTGCAAGGACAAGTGTTTCTTTTTATTTCCAGAATTGTTTCCAGAGATCACTGCCGGAGCGGCGAGCTGCAATGCCCCACTTTAGTGGGGAAGGACGGTCTGTTGTGTGCCCAGCGTTTGCTGGGGTTTGGAGTGTTTTACACCTTGTCCTTGCCACTGTAGGGGCGAGGTGGGAGCCCCTCCCCGTGGGTCTGGTGCAATGGGGCCCAAGGCGCAGAGCAAGGTGGAGGGAGGCCTGCAGTAGGCCTTGTCCCTGTGCTACGCCATCCCAGCCTCCAAACTCAATGCCCTGTTGTGCCAGTCTCTGAGTAAGGGACGGTGACTTGGTCTTCCTGCAATTTTTACAGTAATGTATCATCTCATATGGAAGATAGTTTGCTTTCAGGATAAAATAGGCATGCACAAAAATCCAAATAAAACTACATGTTATCCAGGACCCAACACCCTCTCAACCAGCAAAGGTCTGTGCTGACAGCCCTGCAGGAGCCAGCCCGGCTCCCTCCACTTTCCCTCTGCAGGCGTGAGGGGCCAATGTTTCTCTGGGTCAGGGGCTGGCCTGAGCATGGGGGCCTTCCCAGCAGTAACTTTGGTGCCCACGTTCTAGAGACCAGGAGAACACCCACACAGCTCATTGGTGACAATTAAGAATGTCCAGAGAAGGTGCTGGTCTCCTTTGGACAGGAGCAAAGGCCCCTGCCGACGGGAGCCACTGGCCTATGCACGTGTGTTACTTAGGAACACCCCTCCCCGCACCGGGTACTAGGGCAGGAGGCACCTGGGCGAGAGGCCACAATAGCCCCGGGTAGAGTTGCTGCCTGAGTGGCCATGGCTGCTGGCTAGATGTCACAGTGCCCTGGTGACACAGAGAGTGCCCCACATGGAAGACAAGCAGCCCTACAGGTGTAGGGAGGGGCCTGTGCTGATCAGACACCCCAGCACCCAGCCACTGCAGGACCAGCATGCCATAGGGAAGTCTTCAAAGCATGAGAGGGTGCAGGCCTAGGTCTGGAACCCCCTAGGGCCCTGGCCTCCCAGGGAAGCCGCACCGAAGCAGGTGCATGAAGGGGGCCAGAAACCAGGTATGTGACGGTCTCCCCGAGTCCATCATCACTACCAACGTGGAAGTGTCAGGGAAAGGGGCTGCTGAGAAGTGGCCAAGTCATGAGGGTAGAGCCATCGTGATAGACTTGGGACCACTATAAAGAGGCCAAGGACCCCCCACCTCCACCCCCTTCAGGCTTCATGAGGACACAGGGCCAGCCCCGTCTGGGATCCAGGAAGCGAAGCCTCACCTGCCACAGAACCTGCTGGGCCTTCACCTTGGCTTCCAGCCTCCGGAACTGCGAGTGTTAATTACATTTCTGTGTATAAGCCGCTCGGCCTATGGTCCTTTGTCATAGCAACCCAAAGAGACCAAGAGTGATGGGTATCTCCTTGACCAGGCCACGGAGAGCCCACACCATGGGCCAAACATTATTCCAGGTGTTTCCGGTAGATGACCATTTGAACCAGTGATGGAGTAAGGTTGATGACATGTGTGGGAGGCCCCACAGCCATCTACAGCACTGGAGCAGAGCACCTGATGCCCACATTCAGAGGCAGGAGCGTTGCTCTGTTTCTAGTTTCAGAGACTTCAGGTCAACATTGGCTGCTCCAAAGCAGAAGCACCACGGAAGGAGGATGTGGGGGAGGGCTCCCAGGGAGCAGCTAGATGCAGAGGGACAGGCAGGCAGAGGACAGGGCAGGGACCAGCGGGTGTCCCGCAGGTCACACCCCAGAAGCCATTTCCTTCAAGTAGGCTATGCCTCCTGCCAGCCCAGCCCCCTGGAAGTTGGTGGTGGTTGATGCCTTCCCTGTACAGTCAATGCCCTCGGTGCCTCTCAACCCAGCCAAGGTGACAGCATAGTCAACCATCCCACCGTGGGAGGCCCCACAAGAACAAAAGGAACATGGGGGATCATTCCCTCTGTCCTCAGCCTGGAACCGGCACCACGGGCTCTCTTCCACCTCAGCCTTTGGCCTCAGAAGGGAGCCCACGCCCCTGGCTCCCTGGGCCTCCACCTTGCACCAGGTGGACGGGCTTCTCGGCCTCCTAGCCACACGGTCAAAGCCACAGTGTGCACACACGTGTCCCTAGCTGTCATGTATCTGTTATGCACCGACGTGTCTATGCACCCATCTGTTCACCTGTCCATCTCCAATCTATCAATCCATCCCCTACCTGCCTATCCACCTGACCCCTCCACCCACGTATCCACCCATCTACCTGCCTATCCACCTGTCCCTCCACCCACGTATCCACCCATCTACCTGCCTATCCATCTGTCCATCCACCTGTTCATCTGTCCATCCATCCATGAATCCAGCCATCACCTATCTGCCTCTCTACCTGCTCACCCATTTCCCCCTCTGCCTGCGAGCTAGCCGGCTACCCACTTGTTCACCCATATGTTGCTTCTCTGTCTTTCCAACTCCCATTTGTCCTGGGCATTTGGAGAATAAGACTGACCCAGGCAGGTGCTGGTGCAGACTTTGGCAGAGGCAGTCCCCCCGGCGACCAAGAAGGGCACTGGCCATGGGGATGCAGGTAAGAGGGAGGTTCCTACTGTCAGCATCCATCGGCCCATGCAGCCACAGTCTTACTAGCTCCACCTACCTATCTAGATGGTGGGAGCTGGGACTCCCGGCCCACGTCCTGGCTCCACATGGACATGGAGCTAGGTGTGCAGAAGGGAGGGGTGTGGCTGAATTTCAGAGACTGGGCAAGGGCAAAGAGCTGCCGGGGGGTATGGAGCCCCAGTCCTGGTTTGTGAGCCCCCAGAGTGGCTGCCCTAGGGCTCCTTGGCTCCACTGGACCCCTCCAATCTGTCCACTCATGTACTTTGTCATTCACAGCCAGCACAGCCTCATCCATTTGGGCATCCTGGCCGAGCGTGCTTAGATAACAAAAGTGGGTCTGGAAGAGGAGGAACTGGAACCCAGGGACCTGATGGGCTTCTATGGCCGTTCCTGTCAAGTGAACAGGAAGTGAATGCAGGCAGTTAATGGAAAATGACAAGGACAGATTTTAGAGCAGATGGCTTGAAATGTCAGGATTCTGCCATTAGGCAGCCTGAGACGCACCGTGAGATCTCACGGAATAGGAGACTGTAATTAGCAAATTAACAATAAATTGGCCCGTGGTGGTGCTGGGAGGAAGCGGACCCTTGGAGCTGGTCCAAGACCTGTGAAGGCCTCTCCACTGTGCTATCCAGAGCCATCACTCACCCAGGCCTCTCCTCACCTTGGAGGACACTGTTCTTTTCACCTGTAAATAATAGCTTTTCATTCAAGGTCACTCCAAGATGATAAGGCTTGAATCTAAAATGTCCCCTCAAACTCCCCTGTGGGTGGAAGGTCACTGACCACAGGGCGCTATGCTCACCAGTGTGAACCCACTGATGGATTCATGGATGACTGTGCTGTTGGGAGGTGGCACCTGGTTGGAGCTGGGACACTGGAGTGGGACCTTCAGGGCATGTTCTTGCGCCACCCCCTCCCTTCTGCCTCTGCTTCCTGGCTGCTGTGGGGTGAGCAGCTGTCTTCCACCAGGACCCTGTCCCATGATGCTGCTGCCTCAGAGCAGCTGACCATGGACTGAACCCCTGGAGACTGTGAGCCAAATTAATCTCTCCTTCTTCAAGTGGTGGGTGATGGGTAAAGTGTCCCAGGGATGAGGAAGTGAGTAAGACACGGGAATTGCATGATACAATGCCAGGGCCTTGGGTGCAGCAAAAACGGTAGGCATTAACATTGAGCTGGTCGCCGGTACCATTGCTGTCAGCTTCTGGTGACTGGGGACACTGTGTTGGCTCCATAGGCACGACTGCCGTAGAATGGGGAGTCAGATGTCACATCTACATTCGAGAAACTGTCAGGCCAACTTCCCACAAGTGAACAGTCTAGATCAATAATGTCTGAGAAGGAAGGAGGAGAAACCTCGCCCAGGAAGCTCAGGACACCCTGCCAGTGGGAGCCGCCAGGGTGTTCTGACCCCTAATCAGACATTGGCACCTCTACCCCTGGGAGCTGTGCTGGTCAGGGGGGCATGGAGGTTGGGACAACCTGTGTAGAAAGCCACAGGTAGACACTGTCACCTGAGCCAACACCAGAGAAGACACCGAACCTGCTCTGGACACCAGCCCTCCTCTCCCACCTCAGAGTGCATCCCTGCCAAACCTCTCACAGTGTGACGTCACTGGTCTGTCACCCCTTAATAGTGTATTAGCCTGCCCACTGCTGCAGACTGGACAGCCCACAGAGCAGACACTGCTTGTCTCACCACCAGGTGACTATGCCCCTACTGCCACTTCTGGGGGCATGTGATGGCGGTTGGGTAGCAGGGAGCTCTCGGGGCATCGCTCTCTGCTCTGAGTCAGGGCCGTGGATTTTGCTTGATACCTGCATAGCTTCTGTTTCCACCAGTCATCCGGCTACCCTTAACCCTTTTCTGCAGATTAATGTGGAATATGATTCCATGGAGGAGGCCCAAGGAAAGGCAACCCTGTCTAGGCCACTGGTCACCACCGTGTAGACATTAGCCATGCAGCCCCTGGTGCCGGCCAAGTGGGTCAGTGCAGGCTGTGTCCATGGGACACCTGAGGCCCTTCCACTGCAGCCAACAACTCAACAGTGCCTGTGACACTTAAGAATGACAAAGGCAGAGCAAGGTCCTGTTTTCTGTGCGGTGGTGCAGGAAGGACTCCACTGTGACCACATTCTCTGAGTTTCTCAGGGGAAGCATCTGTGGGAGGCCCGCGTCCCTTCTGTTTGCCAATCGCACAGGGCTGAGATCTTGCCAAAGGGAAACCAGAGTCTCCACATGTTACCGCAGCAGTTCCTGCCAGGTGGGCCCTGCAGAAGCCACAGCTGGGCTTCCAGCCACCCCCACGTAGGAAGGGAGTGTGACCGCATCTCCTGATGTCCCCCCGAGAGTGAAGGAGCAGCCGGCTCCCTCTATGTCACTTGTTGTTCTGGAAACATTTGAACAACGATATTTGCTGGTTTCAAGAGGGGCAGGACGTTCCCAAGGTGCCACGCTGAGCGGTCCCTCTGAATCCCGGGGTCAGGTTGGCCTCACCCCTGAGCAGCCAGGATGCCAAGGAGCTGGTCATGGGACGGTTGGTTGCCAGGGGTGTGCTCAGTACTGGCTGGCCAGCCACAGGGGTGGGGTCTTTCTGTGTGTGACCTGGTGGCCGTGATGTGGGGGCCTCAAAGATTCTAGCCCTGGGGGAGGGAAGACACGGCTGCCTAGAGCCTTCTCTTCCTGGTGCCTGAGGCCAGCCTTGGGGGACAGTGCAGTGACCAGTTCTCCTACTTCTCCCAGGCTCTAAACCCCTCCAGAACCTGGTATTGTTGTGGTTTAGATTTGAATATCCCCCAAAACCTCATGTATTTGAATGTTGTAAATTATCTATGGATTCTGGGTATAATAAGAGGCGTACCCTGGTCTGAAAGGGTGAACGGCTTGAGGCGAGACCAGGAAGGATGCCCACAGCTCCGCTCTTCTCTCTTCATTCTGCTTCCTACTGTGACTCCAAGAACAGCTCCCCACCACCCAGGCCCTGCCACGTGCTGCCACCGCTGCCAGCCGCCCAAGAACGGACTGTGGCCTTCTCAAGCTGTGAGTGAAAATGAACCTTTGCTCCCTTAAGTCGTGGATGTCGGGTAGTGTTCCAGCCGTATAAATATGACTACGAGAGGTCTGCTGGTGGCTTCAGAGCCAGGAGTATCCCTGCAGTGCATGCAGCCGGGCTGATGGCCTCGGGGACGAGCGTCCTGGTATGTTAGAGCTTGAGGGTCACTGAGGTCTCCAGGTGGAAGTGATCACTTTTCCCTGGAAGGGAAGGACCCAGCTCCTAGACATGCAGCTGGAGAGGGACAGGGCCAAGCACACACAGTGGTGGAGCCCCGGAATCAGGAGCCCCACAGCCATTCATAGTCTGCCTAAGAGGAATACCCAAGAGCCCACGGCTGGTGGAGGGCGACCCAGTTTCTTCATGGCCACCCACTTGGGGTGCTTGGAGGAGCTTTCCCGCACGTGGCACCTGCAGCTACTTCCTGCCTCACAGTGGGCTCCCACTGACATCCCTTCCTCCCACCTTCCACCTCATCAGAATTCCAGTAAAACGCAGAGAGGAGCAGCGCCCAAGGTCACACAGAGGACCCCGGAGACGGAGAGCCACTCTTGGAAGCAATTCTGCGAAGCAAGCACAATCCTCCGAGTGGACTGGTGGAGGGGGTGGGCTGAGAAACTTTTTAAAAAATTGCTCGGGCAAGTGGCTCGTGCCCTATCAACGTGACTGATTCGCGGCTCTGTATTCCCCGCTGGCTATCCTTCATCCGCGGAGGGGAGGAAGCGCTGGCAGCCGCCCAGGGAGGGCTCCAGCCTCCCTGCTGTTGACTCTCCAGGATGTGGGAACTAATGGGTCCCTTTGGCACCAGATCCCAGGGGGCAAAGGGAGAGGTAGGTCCGGAGGTAATCCTGGGACTAAGATGTGTGCTGCCGGAGGGGTATGGAGAAGTGTGTCATGTTCTTCTCCTTCGTATGGGAAAGGGCTCAATCCAGGTGGGAGCCTCACTACATACACAGTGGGCAGTGGACATGCTAATCAAGGAACATTCTAGAAACGTCTTACAGTGGCATCACACAAATCTATATTCAGCCTGTGAGCCTGGTTCCTGGCCCAGCTCCAAAAGCATCTGAGATTGCCTGAGGAATGAGAGGGTCTCTTGACATTCCAAACGGGCTTACTTCCCGTCACACCTGAGTTTAGGCCAGTGGGGAGACTCAGTTAGGGACCCCTGGGTGGGGCTTGGATTCAGGAGGGGTGAGGGTTGAAACACACACTGGTACAGCCATTATGGAAAAGCAGGTGGGGAGGGGTCCTCAAAAGATCCACACCACAGCTCTCCTGGGATCTCAGTATCTCATTTCTAGGCTTCTATTGAAAGCCAACAAGATCTACACCTCTGGGGGCCCCCAGCACCCCCGTGTTCATTACAGCATTAATTATACTGACCTAGAAACAGCTATGGAAACAACCATGACATCCCTCACAGCCCACAGATAAAAAAAGGTGGTGTGCAGACACAAGGGAGTACTAGTCAGCCTTCAAAAAAGAAAGGGATTCTCATCATATAGGACAAAATGAGTGAACCTGGAGACATTATATTAAGTAAACCGAGCCTCCAGGCTCAGAAAAAGAGGTACCACGTGGTCTCACCCACATGTGTGTTTGGTCATTTGAGGTATGTGGTGCTAGGTGTCGAGCGCAGGACCTTCACACTCTGCTACGTCCCCAGCCCTTTGTTTTATTTTAAATCTTGGGACAAGGTCATGCTAAGTCCCTAAATTGTCCAGGTTAGCCTGATCGACATTCCTGCATCAGCCTCTCAGAATGTGGAAACACAAGCCTGCACCACCAGACCCGGCTTCACCCACGTGTAGAATGTCAGGCGTGAGGATCACAGAACTGAGAGTGGAGGCTCCCCAGGCCAGCCAGGGAAGGGTAGGGAGCACCAGCCCGAGAGCATGGGGGTACATGGGCTCAGGTCAGCAGCGGCATGCTCAGAGTTCTGCTGTAGAACACGGCAGCTGCAGTCCATCCCAGCGTCACACAGCGCTCCTGTTCACTGCCCAGAGAGGACAGCAAGTTCCAGGCCCCGCTCCCCACCTGGCACCACACAGCCCTTCCGTCTGTCCAGCAGGTTCTGCGCTGGTGCAAGGGGCACACTAGCTGGCACAACTCCCGCAATGGGTAAGTCCTGGGAAAGCTGGGGGAATCCTGGACTTGGTGGTCAGCAGGCAAAAGCATGGGGAGCCAGGTGTCCTCCCAAGAGCTGGGTGAGAAGTGGACAGAGGCCTTCACCCCAGTGGGGTCTGCCCAGCCAGAACCAGATCATAAGCCACTCAGAGAACTGAGTGGCCATTTGATGCCAGAAACACATGTGCATACCTACGGAGATGACCACACGTGGCCATGACATCATCAAACCAACGTCACAACGATGGATAGGTCCAGAGGGTGGGAACAAGCACCCTACTTTCTGGAATGGCCTGTGTCTCCGGGGGAAGTGATCCATTCTGAGGTCAATCTTCACTCATTGGGTGCCGGGAGCTCCTAAGGGCTATTAGCTCTGGCAGAGAAGGGAGAAGCCAGAGAAAGTGGGGCTTTGCGCCCATGAGGCAGGGCTGCAAACGTAGGCAGGTGCCAAGGTCAAGCCTGCAGGAGAGACAAGGGTCAAGATGGGGGTCTGAAGTCAGCTACTAAGCTGCCTAGGGAAGGGAGGGCAGGGCTGTTCCGGAAACAGTGCCAAATGACAGAAATGTGATTTTCAGCTGTGGACATTGACCAGAACGAAGCCCCCACCTTCCATTCTCACCCCAGCCACCCACCCCTGGCAAGGACCTAGGGCCACCGCCCTGCCCTGATCAACCTGGTGGTTCTCTGGAGCCTTTTTGCACCCATGTCCTGCCACACCTTCCCCTGAGTCACAGGAGAGGACCTCTGTGTCCCCATCAGTCACCTGGACTGGCTGCTCGCCTACTTGGCTTCATCTGTCCCACGAAGAGTCCCCTTTGGGCTTGGAATCTACTGGTCCCCGGGTAGCGCCTCTGCTGAGAAGCCCTAGCTGGCGCCCCCTCGAGTCACCAAGCAAGCTTTTCCAACATCACTCATTCAACCTGCACCTACCTGCCAGCTGCCCTAGACCAGTAGGGACGGGACTCAGAAATGGGAGCTGTGAACCTATTGTGGGTGTCACACGGAAGTGTGGGCTTGGTGAGCAGGGGCTCCAGCCTTCACTCCACAGGGAAACACTCCATTATGAGGAAGCCTGGCTAGCTAGGAGCGCCCTCCCCCAGAGACCCTGTGGCCCCCCCACCCCTGCCTGAGGACTTGGGTAGCCAGGCTGCTCTGCAGTGTGATCAACTAACAGGCACTTAGCTCCCAGGGGCTGCTCCCTGGCCTGGAAGGGGAGGCCAGCCGAGGCTCGGGGGGAGCACCGTGACCACCTGACTGCTCCCCCTGCTGCCCAAGCTCCCCGAGTCAGACCGTGACATGCACCTGTACACAGAGACATGCGGCCTTCCCTCGGTGGGTACCCCCCATACCCGCCACAGAGGCCAAAACCGTGGATCCTCAAGTCCCCTGTGGAATACCGTATAGTGTTTGCACGGAACCTACATCCATTCTCCTGTGTGATTCAAACTAGCGACTCCCAAACTTTCTGAGGCCTTCTGAGCACCCGCTCCTCCCTTGCTGGGTCTACACCATTATGACGTTCAGCAGCTGGAGGGGGCAGGGAGCTAAGCCCCGCCTCCTGTCAATCAGAAGGCATGACAAGAGCCCGCTAACAGGAGGAGGGGCTTCGGCACGCAGCTCTCCTCCCACGCCCACTGCCCGGTCCTCCACATCTTGGGGACCAGGGGTTCCAAACCCCTGCTCTAGCCAATGTCCACACCACTTTTAGCAACAAATGCCACACGGGGTACACAGTCCTTCTACCCCGGCTCTGGGAGTCTGTCCGTTCCCAGTACAGATGACATGTGTTTCCAATATTTTCAGTCTGCGGTGGATGGGAACCTGTGCACTTCCCACGCGAGCGCGCACACACACGCACACACACACACACTCGTGTGCACCCTGACGCCCACGCGCCACCACCCCAGCCGGCGGCTGTGTGTCACACACACACGCACACCGGGAGAGGGCAGGAGCGCACACAGCAGGTTCCTGTGTGCTGGATTCCCACCCTGCCGGGCGACAGGGCTCCGGCGAGCCGATGACCCGCTCCACCTTCCCATCTCCAAACTCAGAATTAGAAAAGCGAAGTTGGCCCGCAGTGCCGGGGCTCCTCTTCCCCGAGGAAGCAGGCGAAACTGTTCTAAATGTAAAAACATAAGCTGAGAACACACATCACACATTCTGGGAATTAAATAAAGACACCGAGGAGGAAGACAGCCAGGAAAGAAAACGGTTTCACACGTTTTATATTCACGCCAGACGTCCAAGTGGGTCCACACGGGCAGATCGGAGCGGCGGATGACAGGGGCTGGGGACGGCTGCCAGGGCCTGCGGGCCGGGAGGGCTGCTGCGGGACACGTGGGTGAGCGGGGGACAGGCCAGCCGGAGGGAAAGGGAAGAGGGGGTGCGGCCGCGTGGAGGGGAGACGCGGCCAGGCTTGGCACTGGGGGGCATCAGCCTTGGTCCTTTGGAAACCCTGCCTGCCTCGTCCACCAGGGCGCTGCGGTCTGGAGAAGGAAAGCCCCGGTAGCTGGCCATTCTCAAACGCCCCGTGAAGTGTCTTAAAATCAAAGCTTGCACCCCAGCAGCCCCATCCACCTTCGCTGTGCAGAGCTGCCAGTGAGCCAGGCACCAGTTTGGAGACTGTCCGGGTCTCGGTTACCTTGGCGCTGCTGGGACACGATCCCCAACGCACACCACTTAAGGGTGGAGACGTTTGCCTTAGCTCCCAGCCTCAGGAAGTCTCGGACTATTCATGGGCAGCTGGCAATGGTGGAAGGACCTGGCAGAGGCCCAGCTGGAGAAGTGCTGTTCATCCCCAGGCAGACAGGAGGCTAAGCTAGTGAAGAGGGCAGGGCTTGTGTGTGCCCTTCCGGGTCATGTTCCAGCCCCACCCCTTCCGGGTCATGTCCGGGGCTCGGCTCCTTCTAGCCAGGCCCCATCTCCCCACAGCACAGGAAATCAGTGCCTTAACCCCAGGATTAGTTTCCAAACATGAGGCTTTGGGGGGACACTCTGGACCCACATAGTAACAGTCCCCCCAGACCATGGGTGGACCTCCACAGCTGCCCTGACAGCTCCTGGCAGAGCCACAGCTCCCATTGGAAGAACAGGGCTTCATAGATACTAAGGACATGAGCCTGCTAAGCAGGTCCCTAGTAGGAACTACTCCAGAAAGACATTACCCAGCATTCCTCACATCCTGGGCCTGCGGGGGAACGGGGGGATGTTGAGGGGACAGATATGCCACCGCGTTAATGACTCAACACCTTTCCCAGAAACCTGTCCTCCCTGATTCCATTTTTTTTGGTGACAGCTGTGAGATCACTTCCCTACAGTACTGCTATGGTTTAGATCTAAAATGTCCCCCAACATCCGCTGCGTGTGGCGGGTGACTGGATCACAGGGACACTGTGCTAATCCATGGGTTCATAGTTCACGGCTGACTGTGCTGTTAGGTGGAAACAGGTTGGACGTGGGCCACTGGGTGTGACCCTGACGGAGTTATTCTTGTCCCTGCTCCCTCCCTTCTGTTTCTTACAGTTCTGGGTTTAGAGCCAGGACCTTCGCACCGAGCTACGTCCCCATCTCATTTAATTTTGTCTGTTTGATTTTTTTTTTTTAATTTTGATTTTGAGGCAGGGTCTCAATAAGTTGTCCAGACTGGGCTCAGACTTCAATCCCCTGGCCTCAGCCTCACACAGTGTAGGCTGAAGGGCTGCACCACTGGGCCAGCTTCCTGGCTTCTCCCTTCTCTTTCCTGGCCACCATGGGAAAAGGCGTTTCTGCCACGCCAGGTCCCTCTGCCACTGGAGTCACGCGTGGGCTGGGACCTCTTAAACTGCTGGAGACAATCAAGCTGTCCTACTCCAAGCTATGGGTATCGAGTGCTGTGTTCCAGCGACAAGAAAGTAATTAGGACAAGTCCTAACACAGGTGCGGGGTCATCAGAGCCCGGGATCTGGGAATTGATCCTCAGACCACACGGGATTGAATCGAACCATCGACGTGTTCAGGTTCTGGAGCAAAGGGGGCCCTCCTGGCACCGTGCTGCAAAGCTGGCCTGGCGGCTGGTAAGGAGCCTGCCTCAGCCACATGCAGGCAGGAGGGGACCGTGCTGCAGTCCCTATAAACAATTATTTTCTCATAAAACAAGGAAACGAACTGGAAGCAGTATGAAGAAATGGACTTCTCATCACATCTAACTACACTCCATGTGGGGACGAGGCAGCGGCTCGAAGCCCGGTCGGACTGGAATTAATTCTTCCCTGGAAGCTGATCACGGGGGCCTGCGCCTGACGGATCAGGCGGGTGGCGGCCACTGGCAGGGACCAGGTTCCAGGCAGAGCGTGACAGGAAGGGCACACCTTCTCAGGGGCTGGAATGGGAGGAGTAGGGCAGGAACTCCGTTCTGTCTCTTGCCCTATCCTTCTCGTGGCAGGCGGAGGCCAGGCATGTTCAGACACATAGTAGGGCTGCAGGAAGGATGCAGGTTTCTGCTATTCCACCTCTCTAAAAGGCACGAGCAACAGACAGCAGAGCTTTGCAGTGTGGCCACGACCTCCCCAAGCAAACAGCCCTGTGGCCCTGACCCAACTCTGTAACCAACACTGTGGATGTTGGTGTCTCTAGAGGGTACAGGAATCGCCTCTGGTGCTGGCCAGCATGTAAGGAAGTCGCGCAGACAGCACAAGAGAGGAAGCCCTAAAGTCTAGTATGTAAGAAAAAGAAAGGTCAGAGCAGACCGAGGGACATCAGGAAGGGACCAGAAAGGACTGACTGGCCACTGGCAGGTGGGAAAGACATAGACACAGAATGAACTGGTGTGCAGAGAACCCGCTCCAGGCCAGCATCTCCCTGTCACCGCTGACAACCTCCTGCAAGACCCGCCTGCCACGTGTGCTCTATCCCTCTGCGGAAGGAAGACTCCGAGGATCATGGAGGCCACAGAATCAGCAGGGACCCAAACACGAACAGAAGCCCAAAGCCTCTGGTTCTCAATCCCATGTCTTAAGCCAGCTCAGTCCTGAAGGGAAAACTGAGCCATGAGTCAGGTTAGAAAGGGAAGGAGACACAGAAACGAAGGAGGAGGAGGAGGAGGAGGAGGAGGAGGAGGAGAGAGAGAGAGAGAGAGAGAGAGAGAGAGAGAGAGAGAGAGAGAGAAAACACAGCCGTCCCTTCCCAGTAGCTACAGACATCGGATGCAAGAAGGTCTATCACAAAGAGGAAGGGCTTCAACATGGCATCTGTCTCCCCATCGAGGGGACAGTGAATCTCCGGACCTATCTAGTCCAGCAGGAAAAGGTAAAAACAGAGGACACGCACATGCAGCCTGAAGGACACACACAGGCAGCATGAAGGTCACACAGGGCAGGTTGAAGGTCACACATGGGCAGGGAGAGCAACGGGCTGTGCAGAGTGGATGCTGTTGTGCCCAAGGCGAAATGGGGTTGGGGTCCCGTGGGTGGCCGTGTCTCCTGGCTGAGCCTCCCTGGCTGTACCTGCTTGGGCAGATCATAAATCTCCCAAGTGGGCTCCTCCCCTGAAAAACGCAAGGGAACCTCGCCAGAGTCCACATGGTAGAAAATTTTAGTGATGACCAAGTGGAAAGTGAGATTTAAAAAATAAAGTGTATATTTAAATTTTAAAATTTATTACAGTAATGATGCATTGCTATGCATCCCCCAGACCTGCCCTGCCTCACTTGGACCACATGCGAGCCATCCTACCCTCTCGACACGTCCTTAAGCAGCTCTGGAGTCCTCTTTCCTGGTGTCTTTTGTTGCACCGTCATGGCTGCCCTGGTGTTCTGAGCTGATTCAGAACATTGACCTTTTCATGGTCACTTTGTGTGTGTTTGGTACTGGGGACTGAACACAGGGCCTTTGCTCTGAGCTACATCCCCAGCCCATTTTTCTTATTTATTTGAAACAGGGTCTCGCTAAGTTGCTCAGTTGCCCCAGCTGGGTTTGAGCTTGTGGTTCACCTGCTTCGGGCTCTCAAAGTGCCGGGACTAGAAGCCCATGCCTCCAGACCCAGCTCGTCGTGGTTTTGACTTTAGAGAAGAGCTAGAAGTCCTACGTGCCAGGTGCAGTGAACGAGGAGGAGGACGCAGAGCTCAGCGGACGAGCTTGCCTTCCCATTGGAGGGCACGCTGCAGCAGCCCTCACTGGATTTCTGATCATATCTTGTAAAGACACTCAGGAAAGAGAACTTCCGGAACTGCTTCATAAAGTGGCAACCAGGAAGGGGTGAGTGTGGACGGCGTGAGGTCAGGTTACGTTTCCTGTGCACAGACGCGCCGCTGGCCCCTGCGCTCCAAACTGCAGACAGGGTGCATGGGAGGATAGGCGCCCAGTGGGGGCCACTACCTCCTCCTCCGCTCAGAGCCTCATCCATCAGCCGTCCCCTCGGCTCCCCCAGAGCCTGGGACAGCTGCTCCCGGCTGACGTGAAATTCATCCTCCCTTCTGAGAAGCCTCTTACTATGATCCCGGGCCTTGATGACTTTGACAAGGTAATTTGAAAGATAAAGTATTGAATCCTTAGTCATATTTGTCAAATAAACAATGGAAAGCAGTCTGCTTCCTCTCCATCACCCAGCAAGGCCTGCCTGCCTGCCCGCCGGCAGACTTCAGGATTCATGACAGACAGAAGGCATGGCTGCTTCCTCCCACAGAAAGCAGCAGGGTGGGCGAAGGCAGAAGCAAAGCCAGCCTCCCTCGGGCACAAGGCTGGGTCAGAAGTTCATCTCCCAAGTGTGTGTCCCACCACCACTCTGGAGCCCTTCCACTAGACGAAGAGCAAGGGTGGGCATCTGTTACGGTTTAGATATGGAATCTTCCCCAAAGGCCTCACTTGAAGTGGAAGGTCATTGGATCATGGGGCTTAACTGAATCATGTGGGCTCACGATTAATTTTCTGTGCCCTTGATAGGTGGGGCCTGATCAGAGAGGGGGAGCACAAAGAGTGTGCCCTGGAGCGACAGAATCTTGCCCCAGCTTCTCCCCAGTCACACTGCTTCCCGTCGCGGCACTGTGTTCCGTGCCAGGTCCTTCCACCATGGCCAGCTGCCCATTGAGGACTGAGACCTCTGAACTGGAAGATAAAATAATGCTCTCCCCCCATAAGCTGTGCACTTCAGGCATCGTGTCCCAGCCATGAGAACATGACTAAGACACCACCTTCATTGTTACATTTTATTTTATTTTTAGCTTTCAGATATAAAGGATCTAACACTGGGCCTTCTTTCTGAGCTATATAACCAGCCTACTTTTTAGCTTTTGATTTTGGGATAGAGTCTGGCCAAGTCACTAAGTTGCCCAAGCTGGTTCCGGTTTTCAGTCGTCCTGCCTTAGCCTCCTGGAATGCTGGGATGACATACGAGTTACCTACTAACTCCCCTTGCATAATGATGCATATATTTTTTATTGATGCTGTTCTCCTAGACCGGGGGTCCCCAACCCCTGGGATTCCTGCTAGGAACTGAGCCACCCCACAAGAGGTGAGCCTGCGACACCAGGTCTAGCCCCACCCTTCTTATTTAGTCTAACTCCTGGTCACCCATCTTCTGCTTAGATCAGAGACACACTGGCCACACTGTCCCCCAAGGATATATGTGCCCTCCTGCTCACTGCCATCCTTCTGCCCCACCCCACACACTCAGTGCAGAAGGAACAGCACCCACAGGCGCCCCCTGTCACCACATCAGCTAGAGGTTTCTAAGACAGCAGTCCCCAGCCTTTGGGCACCAGGGACAATCTTTCCATTGGCAGGGTGTGGGAGGGGATGACTCCAGGGGATGGCTTTGGGATGACTTATTGTATTTCATATTTCTATTATTACATGTTAACATATGATGCAATAATGTTACAACTCACCACAATACCGGTTCGTTGACCGCCTTGACCAAAGGTGGAACTCTGGGAGGAGGGATGTGCATACAGATGAAACTGCACTGGCCAGCTGCTCACCTCCTGCAGGGTGGCCTGATTCCTAACAGGAATCCCAGGGGTTGGGGACCCTGGTGTAGAGGAATGGAAACGACAGGATAGATACATACGTATCATCATGCAAGAGAAGTTATCAGGTAGCCGCCAGGATCTTAGGTAGAGTCCACCATAGCTGCCCGTGGGCTGAGTGCTGGAAAATGCAGCGCTGCTCATCCAAGAAGTGGAAATTGCAGCACAAGAGAGACCAGGCAGGTGGAGCCTGTCCCAAGTGAAGGCAGAGAGGCTCTCTGCCGGTCGCTGGTATGACTCTGCCTCAGAGGACAAAGAAAGCGAAGTGCCAAGGACCAGTGCCAGAGGCCACGGAGAATACCATGGAGATTCCAAAGCAAGCCCTCTTCCCTCTTCTTGGTACTTCTATCCCACCCAGGATCCAAGCCCATTGGTTGGTGTGACCCACCCCCTGGGGTGGATCTTGTCCCTTTCTTTGCTGGCCTACAAGTCAATCAACCACAGATGCCCCAAAATGTGCCTGACTGGGCCACTGGGCTGTTCTTCACACAACCAAGTTGATGTGTCAGGGCTATGGCCACACTTGTGTCTCCGTTTGTTCCCTCCCTCTCCCCTCCTGAGCCAGCTCTGTCTGCTCCCAAAGCCCCCCCCGGACTCCCCTTCCCTCCAGGCCTGGTGATCCTGTGGGCAGTCACAGCCTTCACTCCCTCTACTGAAGCTGATCCCCCCACCACCCTTGTGGAATCCTCTCCGGGCCCCCCAGAACTCTGGTCCCTGCTGGTGACCCTATGATCAGTGTCATCACGTCCCTTTTCCCACCAGTGGATCTACTGTGCCACACCCAGCCTCACCTCCTCTGTTCTAGGCACACTTGCTCCCTTTCTGTCTCACAAACCATGTGGCTGAGAGTGCCACAGTACCAACACCACCCAGCCACCCCCAGTACTGGAGACTCACGGGTCACCTGTCTGAGTCCTTCTGTGGGGCTGTGCCACAGACATCTGCCAGCCCACACCCAAATCTGACTCGGTGTCCCCTCTGTCTCTTCCATTCTCTTTTTATATTATCCAGGCTACAAGCCCATTGGTTGGTGCTACTCAGATCTGGGGCGGAACTTCCCCCTCAACTCACTGGCCTATATGCCAATCAACAACAGACACACCCCGAACTGCCCCATATGCACGGATGCCCCGCTGCTCCTGTTTTTCATACCCAAATCCCAGTGCACAGTCTGTCAGTAAACTCTGTGGCCTTCACCTTTGATATACGTGAGGTCCCATGTCATGGTTACCCCTCTTCACCTGGGTCACAGCCGAGCTCCTGCCTGGTGGATTGGGTGGTTCCTGGAGCCATAGAAGGGGGAGCGAAAGAGAAGAGGGACAGAGGAAGGGCCTGAGCAGAAGAGGGGACGCTGGTTGCACCGCTGTGACCACACAGACCGCGCCCTCCACCCTCCCTCCCCTCCCCTTGTCGCCATCCCCTCCCATTCCAGTTCCACCCAGGCCCGGGCTCCTATCCTGCTCACTCGAAATTCTTGACCTCCCATTCCTCAGAGTGGGAAGGAGCTTCTGGCCTCTGCTCCTGTCGAGACTGATGGCCCGCTCCCCCTGGAGGGACGTGGAGATGTGGCACAGCCAGATGCCCACTTGCAGAACTCTGCCGAAGGCCTCTCGTGTGCCCTGCATGTTGTGGGAACCCGTGTGTGTGTTGAATAAATCCCCACAATTGGTAGATGGCTGGCTGGGGTGGGGCTGAAGAGGCATGGCCAGGGCACTGATGGTATGTGTCTGCTATTTCTGGACAATGAGTCAAACCAAAGTGACAGGGGACACAGCCTTCCCTGGCGCTGTGGAGGAGACACCAAGCCAGCTGTGATCTATGTCACCGGAAGGGGGGTGGATATGGATTACCCTGAAAATTAATGAAACATATGCAAAAAATTAATGATATGAAAAATGGTTTACAAAGGCAGCAAATAGCTTCTATTGACCATATGCTATCTAATTCTCTGCCTCCTAAGTCATAATAAACCACTGCCTGAAACATTTTTTGTCTCTGGTAGGGACCGATTTCCATGCCTGCCCACTCAGCGTCCAGCAGGGCGGGCTTAGGCCATGGCCGCTGCACGTCCTGCCTCCAAGGCTGGGCCTTTGCCCTCCGCACAATGAGGGCTCTTGTGCTGGTGTCTGGGGTCATTGTCAAGATGAGCTAAGCAGCACCTTTAATAAGCTAAATGGCTGTGGAGATGTAAATTACAATCTTCAGCTCTCCTAATGCAATGTTTAAGTTAATTCCGAGGTGAACTTAAAGCTCGTCAGCATTGTGTTCGACAAAGACCTCACCAGAGCCACAATCCACATGTGGCTATTGACTCGCTGCCTAACCCCAGGCCCAGAAATGAGCAAAAGGAATTGCTATCAAATCTTTCCAGGCATATTTACAGATCACAGGCTGATGATCAGTGACCCTTACCTAGTAAAAGTTCCTCATGGCCCAGCTGGCTTTGCAACGCCATGTGCTGTAACAAGGAAGATCTTACTTTAAATTGTGATCATTTAGACTTATGCAGGACCTTTAGTTCTCGGCACACACTTGCATGCACACATACACGCATGCACGTGCCCACCCCCTGGTCCAGGTGCTGAGTGCTGCTTGGACATGCTGGCCGATTCTGAGTTCATGCGGTCACCAGCCCCCTAGGATGAGCCTTTCTGATCCTGGTCTTGGCTCCCAACTTCGACGCCACAGACATCCGCAGAAGTCAGGAGTGAGAAGGAAGTCTTGTCGTCACCTATCTACCGCTGGCGTCCTTCCTCCTTTGGGGCCAGGGTCGATGCCCCATGGTGGGCAGGACCTGCCACCTGGCTCTTCTCACACAACCAGAAAAGAACTCTGCATCCTGGGTGATTCCACACAAGCACCGCTCACATGGACCCACACTGGTACCTGCTGCCCTCTGCTCACCTGGGCACATCCTGTCCCCAACCCTTGGGCTGCCTCATCACCCTCCGGTCACATTCCAGCTGCAGCACAGATGCTTGTCCACCTGGCACATCCACTGCCACACCTGTCCCAGGACAAGAGCTCCCTATCATGGTTTCGATGTGGAATGTCCCAGAGCCTCATGTGTGTGGAAGGAGTGAATCCTGACAGGTGAGTGGATCAAGTAGACGAACCCTGGATGATTTCCTGTGCTGTTAGGAGGTGGGGCCGGTTGGAGGGAGGGGTCCTTTCAGGGGGGCGTGAAAGGGCCCTTGGCTCTGTCTCACCTTCAGCTCTCTGCTTCTTTGCCACCATGGTGTAAGTGGCCTTTCTCCATGCCACCACCGAATGACCATGCATGGACTGAGACCTCTGTAGGATGAGCTCAAATGAACTTCCTGTCCTTCACGTTGCGGGCGTCAGGTGTTGTGTTGTATTGATAAAAACATGCCTAAATCTCTCCCCCATGGCTACTGGTGCTATGACCAGTCGCATCCATGAGTGAAATGGGGGACAGTTGCACCTCCTTCTCTCCTTCTCAACCACCCTCAGATCCACTGCCAAGTCTGAAGAGTGAATGCTCAACTTGCAGTGAGTTTTATTGTGTCAATTCTTCCTCTCTCTCTCTCTCTCTCTCTCTCTCTCTCTCTCTCTCTCTCTCTCTTTCTGTTGTCAACTTGATTGACTGGGGACCCACCCCCACCCAGGGCATTAGTAAGCCATGAGTCTGTGTGTGCTGGGTCTTCGCCGTCCACCTCTGGTCCCTCCCCTTCCTCCCTGGCACTGTCCCTTGTGCTCCTTCCTGGCCACCATGAATGGAGCCGTCTCACCACAGCACGTCACTCCACCATGATGCCCCTGCCTTGGGCCTGCTGACCATGGATGAGCCCTTTGAAACCATGAGCCAAATGAGACATTTCATCCCTTGAGTTTAGTGTGTTAAATAGTTGGTCCCAGCATCTCAGCATGACAAATACAGCTCTCTCTGCCTCTACCTCTCTGCCTTACCGCCTCTCTGCCCCTCTCTGCCTCTCTCTGTCTGTCTGTCTCTCTCTCTTTCTCTCTCTCTCTCTCCCTCTCTGCCATTGATAGCTCTCAAACTATATCACTTGGCAATTCCAAAAGCCTCAGTGTGGGTTAACGACGTTCTTCGTGTCATTTCAGTGTCACCAGAGTAGTTTTGCTAAAGGGCAGTGAAGTGACCTCCTACCCTGCTGGAAACCCACTACATCTTCCTCTTCCTCACCAAGTGGACTCAGCTCGAGACACGGAGATGCTTCTCCTGGAACCCGCCTCCCTGAGCAGCACCGCTCACCCACATTTTTGGTGCTCTGGCTGTACTCCCATCCCTCACCTTCGCACCAGCAAGCGCAGCTGCTTGGACCTGCCACAGGCTCGGCCACAAACGTGTTCTAGCCATATTCACACTGTCCCCCGCCCCCCGAGTGCTCTCTTCTCCCTAGTCACAAGGCTATTTCCTACCCAGTCCTAAAATATTTTGTTGAGGTATCCATTTCTTTAGGAAGAGTTTATGTGTGAACAATTTTTTTGTCTTAATGCCTATATTTACAAGGACACTGATTGTGACCATTGGAGAGATTATGTCACCTTGAAGCAATCTGGGACCACGACTAGACTGGGAATTGGGACCCAACATGGATTAGAGTGTGAGTGATTTGTGGGCTGGCCAATGAGGGAAGAGCACCCACCGGATGTGGGAGACCCAACTGGAATTCGAACAGTACAGAAGGAAGGAAGAAGACAGATTGTCACAGCTTCTTCCTCTGGGAAAGCTCTCGCCTTCGCAATTGTCTGCGGAGGCCGACTTGCTATAGGCCGCGGATCACCATCACGGATTCATTCTAGTCTTGACTCGCGCCTGTCTGCCTGTTGCAGATCTTTACTCTTTGGTCTTCACCATTCAACGCAGATCCGCAGCAGACCGGCTGTCCTGCAGTCCCGACGAGTGTCCTACTTCGCGGCTGAGTAGCCATCAGACACTCCAGCTCTCGCACGTGCAGGCCGCCATCTTGGACCATCTCTATCCTCGGATTCATGAACCTTCCACATAGATCCTTTTTGTTACAATTTCTGCAAATTCTGCCTTTTGAAAGAACCCAAACTAATACACCAATGTAATCATCGCACTGTTGTTTAAGATGCAAGGTGAAACTCGGGACAGTAAACATACCCTTCATTTGTAGGCTGATGAGAAAAAGGAATTCTGGGCGGTGCATGGAGTAGAACAGTACGCAGTCATTACAAAGAATGAGAAGGAACAATTTACTTAATTTACAATTTACTTAATACTTCCATCACCAATTCAACCAGGATTAAAAAGCAATTCCATGAAATCAAAAGCAAAATGAAACAAAGAATTTAACTTCGAATTAGTTGGTGTTCAGCCACCAAAGGAGAAATTATTTCATATTTCAAATTAATTAACACATGGTCTCAGCTCTCTCTGCCAAGATACAAGACTGTCATTGTACCTGAAACATTTAACAATAATTCTTAAGACATTTGAATAACTGATATTCAAAGTTTCCTGATTCAGTATATCCTAAAGACAAAATAAATACAAACTGTTTCAGAAATGATATTGTTAGTAATGATACTACTATTGTTATTTTGAAACAGTTCTAACACACCAGAAAAAGCAAATAGGTGATTATGTTAATTCCCTCAGAAACAAGATCTTCAGCGCAAGAGAAAATAGGAACACGTCTAAATGCAAAAATGTCATCTGGTAAAAACTAAACACTTGTAAACCAAATTTGAATTTGAAATATTAGTATGAATTCACGATGTATTTTTCTCTTATTACGAAAGCACGCTTCCTGGCTCTTTGCATGAAAGATCTCTCGGACTAATAACACAGCATTGAGAGGCCCAGAGCAGCAGGGGACAGCCCAGAACCCTGCTCTCCTGTCACAGGGACAAAAGACGCTATGGACAGGGCTGGCAGAGTGCCGTGAGCAAGTCAAGAGCACAAGGCAAGGTCAAGGTCAAGGCATGAGCAGAAATGTCCAGAGGATCAGGGGCCCGTGGGGGCAGCTCTAAGGGCTCCCACCAGTCAGATCTCAGGTGATTTGAGCATAAACTTTAAAATATCAAAGGATTAGAACATATTGAAAAGCAGAAATCTAAATGCATTTTAATAAGAAATGAGCAGCTGGCTGAATGGGCAGATGGAGGGAGGGAGGGATGAAGAGATGGATGGGCAAATAAATACATAGGTGGTCAAATTCCTTCCAATATAAAACCAACGAGAGAATGGGGAAGGAATGCTTACAGAACTAGAAATCTGGCCCCTCAGGAATGCAAGAGTAATAACTGATCTGGCGAGAGTCAACAGAAGATGCCGAAACTAATGAGTGAGAGTCTGAGGAAAAATGGGACATTGATGAGAATTCCAGGGACAGCTGTGCCCAAAACTAAACATAAAGAGAGGACTTGTAGGTTTATAGAGGAGAAAACTGGCACCACCTTCCCCCAGGGGTCACAGTTAATGCCACCCAGGAGCCGCCACCAGTGCACACCCCCTCGTGCCACCCACTAACGCGGACACACACTACCTCTGTGCAGTTCTGCCAAATGGAATAACTTGAATTGAATCTTGAGGAAAATTCAGACAAAGATGAAGCAACATTTGACAAAATCATAACTCAAACATGCAATGTCCCAGAAGGAAAAAGTCAGATGGGATTCTTCTCTGGATTGAAGAAGGTGCCACATGGCAGCACCCGAGCTGGGCTTTATTTTGTTGGGACATTCGATGGAACCTGAGTAATGCCTGTGAGGGAGAATATAGCATTGTTTCATTACCAACTTTCTGACTTTTATATCTTCAGTGATAAAACAGAATGTTGTTGCTTTTAGGAAATACGCGCCAAAGTATTTGAAGGTCAACCGACATCAGTGTGCCATTCACTCCCAAATACCTCAGAAAAACACAAGAGCATCACAAAATGCACTCAAGGAAAGGCATCATCTAGGTCCAAACTGTGGAAGAGTCTTCACGATGAGCGACAGATAACATTACGAGGGGGAAGTGGGGAGCACTTAGGTTAAAAGAAATTTAAGAGTCACCCTGATGTTTGAGCCTGGCTTGTCTCGTAAGTAAGCAAAGAAAATAAAAACATTAACATAATCAGAAAAAAGAAAGGAATTCTGAGTAAGCGTTCAGGTAGAATGAGAGTGAGGTGAGGTACAACTGCGCCTACCCAAGACAGGTGCCGACGTGCAGGTGGGCGAGCAGCCAGTGAATTCTGCTTGCCATGACCTTTGCCACAATGATTGTGGCTACAAAGGTACAAGAGATTCATCACAGCCCACCTCCTACCTGAATATGTGTTTTGAGAGTTTCAGACAAAGTGTAAAATAATGAGGGTGGTCCCCTGGTGTGGGGAGATGTGCATGGCCTGCATATATGAGTAGTGTATGCAAAGTGATTCCAGAAACAGAGAAAGGAGAGGAGGAGAAGAGAAAGGAAGGGAAGGGAAGAGAAGAGAAAAAGGGAAGGGAAGGGAAGGGAAGGGAAGGGAAGGGAAGGGAAGGGAAGGGAAGGGAAGGGAAGGGAGAAAAAGAGAAGGAGAGAGAGAAGAGGGAGAAAATGACACTAAATCTTCAATTTCTCAAACTACATAGATATAAGTAGTACATACTGTTATGGTTAGGATGTGAAATGTCCCCGCCAAGGTCTCCCGTGTTCAGAGGTGGGACCTTACAGAGGTGACCATATTAGGGGAGTGCTATAATCACCAGTGCACTGATTCGTTGAGGAGCACCTAGCTGAACACAAGGCCAGGAGGTGGAGCACAGCAGAAGGAGATGGGTCACTGGGGGTGTGACTCGCCTCTCTGACTCCCAGCTGCCGTGAGGTGGGCAACTTTCCCCACCATGTGCTTTCACGTGCCAATTCTGCCTTGAAGCCAGCTGACCATGGACTAAATCCTCTGAAATTATGAACCAAATGAACTTCTTTTAAGTTGCGAGTATCCAATATTCTGCCCCATCAGTGGAAATGTTAACTAATACATCAAATCAGTACTGAGAAGTGGGATTATTGCTGTCCCTATACCTGACCATGTGGTTTAAAAGCCTTTGGAATTGGTTTGCAGAAGAGTTTAGAAAGGTTTGGTGATGTCAGTTAGAGAAACACTTGAAGCTGTGAGTAGATCTTGAGGTTGATTCTGGTGGGAACTCGGAAGACCAGAATCCTGGTAGGAATGTAGACAGTAAAGGCCAGGCTTAAGAGGTTCCAGGTGGGAATGAGAACTCTATTAGGAATTGAGCTAAAGGTCATTTGTGTTACTTTCTGGCAAAGAAAACTTGTCTACTCCTTGCTCAAGTCCTACGATTTTGTATGAATCTAAGCTAATTGATCTGGGAGAGGAAATTTTGAGGCAGTCCAAGGTTCAGGCTATGGTAATCATACTGTTGGCTGCTACAACGAGAGTCAAGAGCAAAGATTTAATCAGCTCAGATCAGAGCTGAAACATGTGAAAATTTTGCCATTTACTCATAAATGTTAATTGCCACGTAAATCTGGGATCACAAAGGTGTGGTAATTGAACACACTAGCATAAAAAGAGGTGAAGTACTTTGCATCTTGACAATAGAAAAAAATGACTCAAGGGCATCTCAGGAGTTGGCCACACCCTAGCTATCACAGGCTCAAAGGTGCAAAAGTGCAAATACCTTTGAAAAAAATTTCTCTGCAAAGAAATTTCCAGCAAGCTCTGTTCACTGAGGACAGCTAGGAAATATATCCTCAAAGTCGTCAGCCACCCAACCCCTGGAAAGCTCCTGCAGCCCTGGCGTTATCAGACACTGACTCCATCCAGGTGGCTCTGATCTTACAGGTGTATAATATGCAACAGTTATGGGGTCAAGTAGCTTCTACCCAGAATTCAGAGGACTGGGGCGCCGGGCACTGTGGAGCAGCTCCCACCAGGACCTCCTGAGAGTGTGGGCATGCAGCGGTGGAGATGCCAGGAGCTCAGGGATGTCGGGAATGCAGAACTGCTGGCATGGAGACACGAGCAGGGTGCAGAGGGGACCCAGAGGCCCTTTGGAGTTGGCATTTCACCACGACCTGCTTTAAGGGCTTGGCGGGCTTGAAACGTTCCATTTGCCCCGCTACGTCGTGGTCTTGCCCTGGTGCTGTGCCTCTCTTATTCCTCTCACTTTCAGAACAGAAACGTTCGTCCTTTGCCACTGTAGGTTGGAAGTATTTAACTTTCTTTTTTTACTTTACAGGCACTCCCAGCCAAGGGATGACACTGAACTTCAGAGGAGACACTTCGGAATCACACATTTGAGCCATACTGGAAATGGTAAGTCTTCGGTAACTCTTGGAGATGGACTAAATGCATTTTACATCATGACGTGGACATTAGCCTTTTGGGGGCCCGGGGCAGAAAATTGTAACTTACATTTAAAATATCTCCAAAATTCTCAAGTGTTTAGAGGTGGGACTTTCAGCAGGTGATTGGATCATGGGGCCACTAGACTCACCAGGGGATTCATCCACCAATGAGCACATAGCTAAAAGTGCTGTAAGAGGAGGAGCCTGGATGGAGGTGGAGAGTCACCAGGGGCGTGGCCATCTGGAGAGGCCCCTGGATGATGTACATAGAGGCCGCAGGCAATCCTGGGTGGAACCCAGAAGACTGAAACGCTGATAGGAATGGGGACCGTAAAGTCCAGACTTACGAGTTCCCCGGTGAAGGACAGCCCTACCCTCGTGGGACTGAAGGTCATTCATGTCACCTACCTTCACTCTCAATCGGCCTGCTCTCTGGTCTCTTGGCTCCCTGGCCACATGGGCAAGCAGCTTCCCTCCTGCAGGTCCTCTACCCCGCCACTCCCGCCTTAACACCAGCCCACCACGAGCCAGCTTGAGCCTCTCCTGTAGTGCGTGTCACATATTTTATCCCAGCAACAGAGACATGACTAACACAACCACACACATGCCATGGAGGTGGGGAAATTTTCTACGACAGTATAACTTGTTAGCAAGTGTCACGTCTGAAGACAGGGTCACGGGAAGTGATAATCTGCTTTTGCACACCTTTCTGCACCACTGGTCCGTTTCCCCTGGCAGGTAGCAATTTCATCATATAAAATGAATTTATACTTCAAAATAATTATAAGGTTAAGAGCTGCAAAAGCATAACTATCCCTCAGTAGGAGACTAATAAAGTAACTTAAAATGAACACTGTGACTCAGACTTTTAAAGAGTGATACATCAGTAGATCTGGTTTCACTGTCATTGAACAACGCGAGCAAAGGTGCAAACCAGGCGACGTGCACAGAATGACATGCGTCACCGGCCCCCGGTTCTAACAGACGTAATGATTGTCTCCAGGCAGAGGGCTGGTGAGTGAAAGCCCCTTGCTCTTGACTTCTTCCATTGTTTTTGCCTGCGGTTTCAAAATTGTCTTTCAGGGTAGAAGTGAATTCTTAAAGAAAACAAAGCTCATCGAATTCTTTAAAAAAAAAAAACAAAGCTCATCGAATTCTGTTGGTGTATCTTCTCCCTTGCTCGCCAGGAATAAAAATGATCTCCAAGTACTAACCCTTTGTACCTTGCTTGGTAGAATTAGGGTTTAGTGAACAATTTGCCAGTCTGAATTGAGCCAGTTTATCCAAATTACTACAGTTTGGACACTTCCAAAGCCTGATATAAGCGTGGCACGCTCCTAACGATCCGAGCCCATCTGCTTCGTCAGCCCAAGCCACACAGATCCACCCAGCCGGCCCTCCAGTGCCAAACACCTGCGCAGGAAGAACTCATCTGCACTTGGAGGCAAGAGAGGCCCTGGGAAGCCGACATGAAGCACAGGTCAAGCTCAACAGAAAAGAAACGTGCCTTGCCGTGTGGGAACAAGGAGAACAAGCCCCTGGGAGACCCGCGGGGCTGCCCACCTGGGGAGACCAGCTGCCAGATCCGGTTGCTGGTTTACCAACCACAGTGCACTTGAGACGGGATGCATATGTGTCAGGCAGCTGGCAGAGTGGATGGTAATGATACACATAAGCAACTTTCCAAGTGCACTGGCTGCCTAGGGTTGCCGTACTGATTACCACACACTCGGTGGCTTATCAACAACAGAAAACTCTCCTCTCACAGTTGAAGCAGCCAGAGGTCTGGACCCGAGGTATGAGCAGGACCGCATGCCCTCTGCAGGCCCTGGGGCAAACCCTTTCCTTCCGTCTTCCAGCCCCTGCGGCTCCGAGTGCCCACCAGCTGGTGGCAACATCATCGTTCCTTTGTGTCCATCTTTCTGTGGCTTACTGTCCCTTACAAGGACACTCTCACTGGATTTGGGGCTCTCCTGACTCCAGAATGGTCTCGTATGGATCCTTACCTCAGTTACATCCACACAGATCTCATTCCTGACACCATCATGCTGGAGGGCTCTGGGGCATCAGGGCACGGAATGGGGCCTCCTTGGCCCATTCCCTCAGGTCTTCACAACACGGGCACAGGCGTGCATCACCGATGTGTGCCCGTCTTGGATGGTGCTATGGTTTGGGTCTTGAGTGTCCCCCAAAACCTCATGTATTTGGAAATGTGTGTTAATGGAAGGTAGGGCCTGGCTGAAAGGGGCAGGTGGATAAGGTTTGACCTGGAAGGACTGGGGTAATTTGTTGACACTGGGGATTGCCTAGGACAGAGATTTCATGTGTTTGTTATTGATCTGTGGCCAGGGAGTGAGGGCGGGGTGATTGGCAGCCTAAAAGACTTCAAGAGAAGC
Source organism: Ctenodactylus gundi (assembly GCA_004027205.1). Classification (NCBI taxonomy): domain Eukaryota; kingdom Metazoa; phylum Chordata; class Mammalia; order Rodentia; family Ctenodactylidae; genus Ctenodactylus; species Ctenodactylus gundi. The sequence continues at coordinate 5,550 of PVKB01002723.1, read as the reverse complement.
AAGGAGATGTGTGGTTGCAGCTTCTTCCTGGGAAAGCGCACCTGCTGGCTCCAGCTGCCCTTGACTTCTGTCTTCCATGGGCCTTCACCACTGCCTGCTGCCACGTCAATGGATGGTGTGGGGAGAGACCTTCTGAAACCGTGAGCCAAGTAAATCTTTCCTCCCTTAAAATTTGGATGTCAGGTATTTTGTCACAGCAACAAGAGAAGTACCTAAGACAGGTGGGCACGGCTGTCCTGGGGAGAACGTGTGGAGAAGCAGTGGCGTCGTGGTGTAGAGGCACAGAGAGAAACAGGGACAGGACGTGGAGAGGAGTGACCAGGGCCTGTGCTCCATGCCACAGCAGTGAGGCCGTGAGAATGGAGCTCCCGGGCGCCCCGGCCTTTGCACGGGGTGTGATTTCTGATATATATGGCTGGAAGCGCCTACAGAGCTCCTCTACAGTGTTTGTCCTGAAGTATGACACGCAGCCAGTAGATATGCCAGGCTGGGGGCTCTGATCCCACAGAGCTGTTTGGAGAATACCACACACAAGTCCTCTCAGACCAGCAGAAGCCCCAGATGAGCCTACCCCAATGGCACAGCCGGACTCTGTCCCTTGGCTACACGCAATCTGGCCCAAGCGTTTCAATTCCGTAGGCCTCCATTTATTCAATTATAAAACAGAGACAAAATGGGGCCCACATACCTTCAAGGCCTTTTTCAGAAACGTAGTACACTTATAAACACATAGTGCCTATCAAGCACAGGAGGCTTTGCAGTGGAAACCATCCCGTGCACCCATCCGCGCACAGACCCACCATTCGTCCATCTTTCCCTGCCCTAGGCCAGCAGGGAAACAATTTAAGGTCATAGCCCATTAGTGTGACTGGCCAAAGGCACTTTGTAGCCCTGGCTGGCCTTGAACTCATGGCAATCCTCCTGCCTCAGCCTCCTGAGAGCTGAGCCTACAGGCATGGCCACCTTGCATTGCTAACTCCTGCATTCTGCGTGTCAATCACAGCAGGCTTTAGCTAACCTCTCAGGCTCCAGGCCTGGAGTCTGAATCGAGGGATCGACAGGGAAGGTGCCCGGGGTAGCTGCCCCCCCCCCCCGGGGGGGTGGGTCACAGGCCAGCTCCCGCCCAGCCCAGTCCCACCCTCTTCTCAGCAGCAGCCCAGGATGTCACCAGTACGTCCTTGAGGCCATTTTCTTTGAGATATTTACAAGCAACCTCGACTGGCAGGTTGCTGTCAACACCTCTCATTCGCCTGTGTGTACTGGGCGATCACAAGGTGTTACTGATTGGTAAATGCAAACGCATATTGTCCCTAATTTGAGGTTAATTGTATATAACATTTCAAAGGAGGTAATCTCATTAATTTTGATTTGCTTCTAACAGTATTAAAGCACGCCGTGGAAGAGCGCGTCTATTAAAGTAGAGCGCAGGGAGAACCAGCTCCTCCAGCGTTCTAGTGTGCATTTTATTAGCCGATGCGAGCCAGGAAGGATGCTGGCGGACTGTCTCCAGCACCGACACGTGCTCACCTGTGCGGAGAGACAACGGGACAGGGGCACAGCCGTCGTGCCGTGCACCCCCATGCTGTGCCTGACACGTGGTGGCGGTCCCCCAGGCATTTGCTGAATGAGCAGAGGATGGATGGGAGGGGCAGGTGGGGTATGAACAGAGCTGCCACCATCTGCCTCCCATGCACAATGAGAGCAGAGACCACGGTGGAGCTGCAGCTACAGCCTGGGGGAGCCACAGCTCTGTCCATGGAGGCGGTCACCGGGGACAGGAGGACACCAGGCTCCTCAAGGCGAACCATGAGCACAACGCCGGCACAGGGCTGGCTGTGGGGGAGCAGCAGAAAGCACTGCAGCCACTCCTGCCTTCCCCCCCCCCCCCCGACCACCACACACACACACACAGATGGTGACCTGCCAGGCACTGAGGCCATGGTCACTGGCAGCAGGGACCAGGTGTGGCAGAAAGACAGAGGTGCCTAACAGTCTTTGCTCTGGGTTCATCCCAGAAGACGTAGGTCCAAGTCAGGAGGGAAGGTCCGTCTAAAAAAAAGGTTCCGTGTTTCCAGCCTGGAGCCCCCTCACTTTGGGAGGCTGAGGCAATAGGATCTCGAGTCCAAGCCCAGCCTGGGCAGCTTAGCAATTTAACACGACTTTTTTTCAAAGAACAAAGTAGGCTAGAGATGTTGCTCAGTGTAAGGGCCCTGGGTCCAATCCCAGGTGCCACACACACACACACACACACACACACACACACAGCAGTGACCCAAGATCGCAAAGAATAGGGCAGACTGGCCTCTTGGGGCCACGTCTCGGTCACTCTTCCATCACTGAGACACAACACCCGACTACTTCCACAGTCTAAGGGAGGGAATGATTGGTTTACCTCACAGCTTACAGATGTTTTGGTCTTTTGTGGGTGGCTGGCCATGACAGGAAGCATCCATGACCCCACAATTCTTGGTCTTTTTTTTTTTTTTGAGACAGGGTCCCACTCTGTAGTCCAGGCTGGTCCCCAACTCACTATGTATGTAGCCCAGGCTGGCATCAAACTCACAGCAATTCTTCTGCCTCTATCTCCCAAATGCCAGAGTTACAGGCATGCAATACCACGCCCAGCTTGTGTGGTGCTCAGGAATTGAACCCAGGCCCTTGTGCTCGCTAGGCGAGTGCTGTAACCATTGTGCTACTCCTCCAGCCCCTATGAGCACTCTCTGGCCCCAACTTTGTAGTCACTTTCTGGCAAAGCTGCAAACCTTTTACATTTTTTCCTCTGCCACATCTTTCCTGATTTTCACTGCAGATGTGGCTAAAAGCCCCACACAAAACCCCGTGACAGCCTGAACACGGGGCTGTCTTGAAATCCCCTCCACGAGGCTAAGTAGGCCATCACCCTTAATCTTTGCTCCAGGCAGTCTCAGGACGGGGCAAAATGAAGCCCAGTTTTCCTCAAAGCGTGGCCCATGGGGGCCTCCTCCCATCTGAAACCTCCTGGGTGTGTCCCTCACAATCCACGCCCCTGTTGGCATTCTGGCCTTCTGCGCTCCGTCTCGAAACCTCCCACCAAGCCTGGCTCACAGCATGCTAAGGCTTCCCTAGCCCTCATCTTCAAAGTTACCCAGAGTCCTCCAGTGAACCAACTCCAAAGCTCCTAGACCACATGGCTGGGCAGAGTCAGGGCAATGGCTCCACTGCTCTCGCTCCTCTGCTACCAACTTCTGTCTCTGTTGCTTTTGGTCACCGGGGCACAACGCCCAGCACCCACGAATTAAGGGAGGAAAGGCTTATTTCAGCTCATGGTTTGAGAAGGCCTCAGTCTGTTCATGGGCAGTGGCAATCGCTGGCACTGGGGAAGCATCGGGCACGTAGTTTTCCAGGCCACGAACAAGATTCCTGTCTTAGCTACCTTCTCGTTGCTGGCGCACAATGCTCAACACCCACAGCCTAAGGGAGAGAAGGTGTATCTGAGCCCGAGGTTTCCGGGGGACTCAGCCCCTTCATGGGGGGCTGGCAGTGGCAGGAAGGGTCGGGCAGAGGGCAGCTGCTCCTGATATCGTAACAGGGAGGATCCAGGTTTGGGGAGAAGCCAGGGGCAGGAGTGTCCCCTTCCAGTTCATGTCCTCAGGGATCTCTCACGCCCTCTGTGGCCTATCTTTACACCCTAGGTAGCCCACCATACCCTCAGTGACCCTTCTAACAGCACAAGAAGCGCACAGATCATCCACAACACCCGAACAGAGGACACTTTCAAGGACACTCTGGATGCCAACCACAGCACTTAGGTGGCCATCAATGTGCTGGTACCTGGCGGATGGCTGCTTCCCCAGAGGAAAATGGGTGTCTGAAAGCACTGTCAAGATCTGCACTGTGAGGTACATTCTGTCCCATGGCCAACGTCAAGCTAGTGTGGAGGTCATCTGGGGGGAGGTGCACAAAGCCAGCCCCTCGAGGAGCCACAGGCAGCTACGGCTCCACCTGTCTGAGTTTCTTTCATCTCTCTAGGTAATGCTTCCTTCTTATCCCTGCAGAGAGCTGCAGGTTTTTTGTTATTTTCTTGTTTTGGCTTGGTTTTCTTGGGACAGAGTCTCGCTCTATAGTCCACAATGATCCTGGTCAACTCACCATGTCGCCCAGGCTGGCCTTGAACTCATGGCAATCCTCCTGCTTCAGCCTCTTGGGTTCTGGAATCACAAGTGTGTGGCACCATGCCTGGCTTATGTGGTGCTGGGGAATCAAACCCAGGGACTTATGATTCCTAGAACACTACTCTAATAGCTGAGCCAGGCCACTTTCCAAGAGAGTGCCATGTTTATCTTAGGTTTGTGATGATCTCACAGTGTTATTGTAAGATACATTTTCAATTTTATTTTCTAACTTGTGTGTTATATTAATACATGGAGAGAAAGTAGGGAAATACATAGGTAAGTACACATTCATTGATAATTCATTACAGTCTGGGAAAAAAAATAAAGCTGTCTGTTTCCAAGCCTTGGGCCATCCCAAGGACACAGAACTGATTTTTGTATATTGACTTGTTTCCAAAAACCTTGCCAGATGCACTTGTAAATTCATATTTTCTTTGAGAATGTTTATATATGTGATCATTTTGCATTCAGTTCATGATACTTTTATTTCATGCTTTCCAATTATTCAACATTCATCTCCTTGTGTGCTTTTTTTTTTCAAGTTAAAGTATCAACTGGAAGTTGGTCGTGACAGATAATCTTATCTTCTTCCAAATCTCAGGGACATAATTCTGATGTTACAGTCTTAAAGCCTTAAATATGATGTTCTCTATATGGCTGTTTTCTCTGTAAATACTCTTTTACCTATAAAGAAATTCTCACACTTCAATTCCCAGTGTTCTAAGAATTCTTGTATTGCTTTTCTATCACTTTCATCAGATTATTTATTTATTATTTATTTATTTATTCTGCTTCAGCTACTATAATGGTGTGTCCTCTTTCTCTTTGATTCTGTTCTTTCGGTGTGCCACATGGAATGAACTTAAAACGTTAAGCTCCCCTAAAATTCTTGGAAGAACACCATGACTGTCACCCCCTCATCGTCTCGACATCGTGTTTCGGGTATTTACGCCTCTAACTGTGAAAGCAGCCACCCTGTAACTCACCTCCCTCAGAGAGCACACACTGGGGTCTGGGAGCCGTGCTACAGGGGCCTCGTGGGATGAGTTGGAACAGTCTCTCTTCCTCTGTGTTCGCTGTTTCACCCCATGAGAGTTGGTGCTGTTTCCTTTCGATTCTTTCTGTCTGAGGTTTACAGTACTTCGTGAACCTATGGATAGACCTCTTCTGCCAATTCTAAAACTTTAGGGACTGTGTGGTCTTCAGAAATCGTAGTCGTCCCACTCTCTCTTGCTTCCACTTTTGAGGCTATGAATAACATGTATGTCAAACCTCTCCCATGAGGCTCATCTTACCAGTTGCCTCATGTATTTCTCAATGTATCAGATATTTTATTCAAAATTATCTTCTGCTTGATTATCTTTTTCACTACATCTAACGAAAGTCATCTGAGTTTATC